>JAHZNE010006490.1:0-17330 GCA_027744055.1 Callyntrura sp. NNG-2020
TATCCAAATTAGGTGCTCATTTGCATGGTATCCAAATTAGGTGCTCATTTGCATGGTATCCAAATTAGGTGCTCATTTGCATGGTATCCAAATTAGGTGCTCACTTGCATATTATCCAAATTAGGTGCTCATTTGCATATTATCCAAATTAGTTGCTCATTCGCATATTATGCAAATTAGGTGCCCATTTGCATTCATTAAGCTTAAAATACAACTAAACATATGTTTGAAGGTAGCAAGGTTAATACGTTTTTGATTCTACTGGAGTAAAGCAGTGAATATGTCTCGCGTAGTGCAATGCAATTCATGTACGTACACATATTATCCATTCGCTCATACCGAACTTGCTGTTTGTATGTCGCAATGTCGCATAAGTCTCTGAAACAACGTAGGCAGGTGTACCACAATACTGTCATCATTATCATTCACAGTCACTCATCATTACCATTACCCTCTTATGACAGACACTCCTAGGGATTGACATCATGAGTCCATCTTCGAACTCATCCGAGGTATTGACCATGTGAGTGCACTTGCAAAATTTGAAAAGAATTGTATAAGGTGTATTTGAGATAATTTGGGAACATTCGTCAGCGAACTAACAACGTTACACGAAATCATCCGCTCTCACCCATCGATTTCGTAAAGTACTCCCTTTGGGGCACTTAATAATTTCTATGACATCTCCTTTGTTTCAAATTTATTATGGATGAAAAATTGTGAAAAAATGGACAGTCCAAATCATAAAAATCGAAAATTCTCCAAATAAAAAAACAAAACCCTCGGAAATAGTAATGAGTCATTACTAATGACGAATTTTGGAATTTTCGAACCGAATTTTTATGATTTGGGCTGTAGGATAGTGAAATGTTGCTTAGATAGCATTACGGAGTTCTTAGTGTCTCGAAAATGAGATAAATTGCACCGTACTTGGTACCAAAATACATTACAGTATATGATCTTTTAGTAAAGAGCAACGGATAACTTTCTACTTCATTCAGATTCAGATCGCATGCCATACACTTGAAAAAGCGGTCACCCTTAAGCGGCATAGTCCAGCGACACTTTTCCTCTACTAACATCAGATAAAGTCGGTCATCGTGAGTTCCATGACAACGCTCTTCAACAACAGAAGTGCCAATCCAATATTGTGCCTTTTTTATTCTATGTATGTTATATATGAGCTAGCGATATTTTTAGTGTCATTTTGGGACGGAACGTGTACAACACGCAGTCTGGTCATCAAGGAAGGTGTAAAATAAGGTACGTGACACCATATGTGTATTTAAAATTTCTATTTACACGGATTCGATTGAAAGGGGGCATATTTTGTCTCCACTGATTCCAATAAGGCACATATTAACAATGAAAAGGTCACAACTTGACATTGCGTTCCAAAAAGTCCTCCATACGCATAAATGTTAAATGGAGGGAAAATTCCAAAAATGAATTTTTCAAACCAAAACTGGGTTCATATTATTTATGTGTGCAACTTCAAAAAGTGAAAATTCGTTTCTAACGCTACAAATATTTGCAACGCATTTGTAATGTAATTAAATAGAGAATTAATTCTGCATTATTTGGAACTCAGTGTCATCGTCATCATACGCATAAATATTCCCTTAATTTGAGTGGGGCTAGTTTGTAACGTCAGGTCGGCTAAACTCCCATGTTCTATCACGAAGAAAATTTTCCCATCTCCAAGGAACTGACAATGAGTTGTCCTCGTATTACTACAGAAACTATCATGGCTGTGAACTTCAACCTTGGATTCACTCACTATTTACATGAAGCAGGCCTCACTACAACAGCAAGTCAACAAACGATAAAGTGATGCCGAAGTGGGTTCCATGGCGAGCCCTTGCGGAACCATGTACACGACCCCCAAAGACCTTGTACCCAACACCATACCACGAAAAGTTTGCAAATGTAAAATTACTCAATAATGTATTATCGTGTAGAAAGATGGAATGCCACTTAAAAATCGCTTCATGGGTATTACGCAGATATGACTATAGGAATTCGGCATTGTTAATTGTAACTTAAAATTCGTACTTTTATTTTACTAACGCTGTAAAATTTGCAGAATTGCTCGAATACTTTTCAATACACAAACTTTCCGTCTTATAGTAAGGATAGGAAAAGGGCTAGGTCACCTGGTCTAATCTAACATAACGCCAACACTAAACTATAGTAATAAAAATACTCTACCCTAAATACTAAAAAAATAAAAAGGTGGGTGACCTTTGGTCGAATCCACATTACCCTTTTTCCCTCTCTACACCATTCCCATTGAAGATTTGTATTTTTTCACTGTATTGTCCTATGTAAAATATGTATACACAGATATAAACTCAACTACTTTGTCCCATCGAGAACACTAAAAACGAATCAAGAATGGATGACAGCCAGATTGACGATGGTGTTGGTGCCACTTTAAATGGTCAGGATGGATCATCTAGGTTGATGAGTGCCGTACAGAGACCCGCCTCCCGACGACGGTTTGGTGAAGCCATGACAGCGCGGCAGGTACTTGTCAAAACACTTTTAAAATATCTTCACGGGGAAAGTATTTACTTTTCCATATAGGCAAAACTCTAAGGACAATTCAGTTTTGGAGACTTGTGGCGATATACTAAATACTAATAATATTTGAATTCAGAGAACCTGTACTGAACATGTATCCAAATTAGTTTAGCTTGTATTAAAAATATTTGATTTAGGTTATTTATAGCTCACTTGTATTCTAAAGAGGAAAGTATGCTGAATTTAAACTCGAGTATGGTTTCAACCGTAAGATTGTTGATCAAGCACTAATCACAAAACAATTACACGATTGTGTTGTATTTCTTGTTTTAAAGTATTTTTGAACACTAAAACAGAAGCTGTTTAAAAAAAATCAAATTCACAGACTTAATGCTATTTGATAGTTTCATTATGCATTGATTTTTAATGATTTGTGTTAACTTATAAATACACATAGAGACCCGAGAGCAGAATGAGTGCGGTGAGTGTGAGTGAAAGTTTTCAGCAACGGCCTGCGAGTCGGGTGGCTCGATTGCAGTCTGCTATGAGACCTGCTTCCTCTCTACGACAAGGTTCAGCACTTAGGACGGCAACAGCAAGACCTCCTTCCGGCATCACTGGAGGAGCTTTGCCTATACATGCAGCTGTACGCAATACTTTCTAGTCAGTTTTAGTACATAACGGATGAACGTTTTGCTACATTGAATTTATGTTCTTTCTACAGGTTAACGTCGTTGATCGCCCTGTAACACAACAAGGGGTCTCAGGATTACGGACTGCCAGAACTAGTTATGGGAATAGGAGAATGGTTCATGATAAAACATATTTCATGGGTTTGCTACACACTAAAATGTCAGAAATAACTTCTGAAATTTCCAAGTTGTCTGCCCAAATTGAGGCACTTGCTAAAGAGCAATCTACATACATTGCATATGAAACCAGAGTCAAAGAAAAAGCTGCAGAGTTGCAAGGTAACCTTTACATGAATAAACAGACCTGAATTAGCTTGGCCTGTCATGTCATCTTAATTTTAATTGTTAATAAAATTATGACCAACTTCCCAGAGTTGCATGGAGAATTGACGGATTACAACATTTTGGCGGACATGTTAGCCAGTGAGAAGGACAAATCATTTTTGGAAGATGAGTTGCGATCTATGAAAAGAGAAAATGAAGATGACTCTGCACGTATTGAGTCTATATATAACAGACGACGCGAGTCCGAAAGGGGGGTTACCGAATTGGAACAAAAAATTGATGATGAACGAAATAAAGCACAGCGTCTAATTGAATCTTTAAGTCCTAATTTGCGTGATCGTTACGAGACATTTCAGAAACTGAACACGCAGTTACAAACTGAAATGGAAGGGTTGCAATTTCAGTTGGATGAACTGAACAGCAGAAAATCCGAGTTATACGACAAAGTGTCCAGATCTGAGCTGAAAAAGAAAGCAGCAGAGCTAGAAGAGGAATTGCTGGAAGCGGAAGAAAAGAGAGACAACCTTGTCAAAGAGGCCGAGTCTCAGGAATCCCCAGAAGAGGAACGAGAAAGATTGTTGAGTCAGGTGAAAGTTGATAATACTGAAATAAGCACATTGGAACGGCAAATATCGGAAATAAATGATTTGATTAGGCAAATTCAAGATGAGGTTACCAACATGGATCAGGTTATACATATATACAATTTTGATGCGACAACAATACCCCACCGTTAGAGTTTCTAACAAAATATTTGCTTTGTGACAAAGGAAATCGAAGAAAACGATTCCGACCGTCAGCAAAAGTTTCGAGAACTGAGAAAGCGGGAACAAGACATGGAGGAATTTATGCATGCTTTTGACGAGAATAAGGCAAAAGAAATGGACAATTTGGGGAGAATTGAGTCAGAAATTCTTTCTTGTATGGAAAAAATTTCTAGAAATGTTCACTTGGCCGCGACGTTGCCAGAGTGGGTAGCACGTTAAATAAAATATGCAATTTGCGTGTGAAGTAGAAAGTGAGCGTAAAAGTGTATTGGGCTTTACGGTAAAACTTTCCATTTAAATACTCTTTATAGAGCTGGACAAACATTTATGGAGTTAAGGGAAGACTTGGAGTTTAAAGAAGAGGAATTCGACAAGGCTAGATATACAACAGAAATGATTGAATACAGAAATGATACACTGAAGAAGCAACTGGACAATGTATGTATTTGAATTCATAGCTGTGTGGTATATTTGAACCCAAATGTATATCGTACCACAGAGTACTAAGTAACATTTGCTCTATTTGACAGTTTGAAAACTTACAAGAAAAAATGAAGCTGGAGATGCAATCATTAAATGAAAAGATACAACAGATGCAACAAGAAATACGAAAGTTTGAAGACATTGACGTTGTGAAAAGTGAAGGGACGGAACGAAATAGAAAGTTGCAAAAGGAGCTCGTTAACCTTGAACAACGATCCAAAAAGTTTGTGGATGCTTTACGAACAGTGTCGCAGGAGCACACCAAATTAAAGGTTTGCCTAATTAATCATTATAGCCAAGTATGGATTTAAATAAAGATGCACTGGTTACTGACAATGCTACTCGCGAATATTTTTTGATAGTCTGAATTGGAAAACAATGAGGTGCACAGACAATTGGCTGGTTTAGAAAAGAAGTGGGCTATGCTGGAGGAATCAAATTTCTCTGTATCGTCTTTCTTGAAAGCAAAGAAGGCTGAAACAGATTACGAGGGACTAAAGACCGAAGCTCTTTCTGTTCTCAAAGATTTGAATGGGTTATTGCAAATTAAGTAATAAGAGGATCTCTGTTTCCGTTGTGTATTTTAGAAAAAATGTATTACTATTGTACTACTTGAATACAACTGAATATTGACACCGTCTGCACTTTTAAGATAAGAGTATAGTGTATTCAAAATTAATTATCGTAACAATGTTAAGAACAGTTGGTTATTATATTTCTTGATTGAGCAGAGCCTATGTAACATGTTGGAAATTGGATGTGTGTTTGTGGAAAATAAATCTCTTTGTTCATTAACTAGTACTTTCTTATTGGTTAACGTCAATTCATGCTACTGGTGTCATATACCATATAGATCCACGCAAGGACTATTACTCTACGCAGAAAATACAAAACCAAAGAAAACGGCAGCGAATAAAAGACGTTTTCATTGGTTGCGTATTTTCTGCGTATAATATAAGTCCATGGGTCTACCGCACCACTAATCAAGTGCTTCTGTTACCCGTTCATTAAAGTGAAAGTTTGAAAATTATTCAGAAATGCCGCGCTGTGATTAATTACTGTAATAATAATATGTGAATGCACGTCAGTTATCAAAACTTCATACACAGTGAAAGCATATTGCATTGCGCGATTTTTTCACAAAGAAAAAAACATAAAGGGAAAACTGAAAAAAGATCGGATTAATAGTTTGCTTATATATGTATTGTATTTTTGTATTATTTATGCATAGACAATATTATTGCTCTTATGTCTTATTTCTTACAAAGTGATTCAACTCATGCTTGTATTGGCGGTTCTGATGTAACAATAAACTTCTCTGTGTTTTTTTTTCATTAAATGCAAAAATTGTAACAGACATCACTAGTACTACTTATAATGATAACAATAATAATTTATCAACAGTAAATAAGACAGCAGAACAAATTGGAAACATCTCGTGGGATAATAATGCAAGTGCACGTTAAGCATAACATTTTTGCTGATTCGAGCTGACATTTCTCAGAGAGTGCACATTGTGCTCTTTAAGTATATAGTAACAGAAACCATAAATGTTGGACTAACATCTTACTATCGCTATATGAGTGTATTTAATATAATAATTTCCAGCGGGACATTTTCTTCCAAAGAAAGTAACAAGGGTGTACAATGTCACAACGAGTTATCTGAATGGTTTATATAAATGTAATAACAATGATTGAACGTGTTTATCTGCAACAACTTTGGTATGATTACGGGAGGATGACTTGAGAGCGTACGACCACCCACCCACGCACGCACATGATAATAACTGCCTTTTTTCAAAGAAATAAAATTCTGATATTCTCATTTTGCACAAAAACACTGCAGTTTGGTAAGCACTTTTCTAGTGAATTCTAAACGTTATACATGACTGTCAGACAGAACTGAATAATTGTGATTTGAAAAAGAATAGTTTACCAATAATTTTAACAGGTTAAGTGAAATCGTAAAGGTGTATGGACATGTTTTTCGATCAATGTCGGTACATAATTATAGAAGGTCAGAAGGTCAAAAATTGATGTTCTGGAAAGAATCCGAGTGCACGATACGCTGTAATAAAGTATACAATAATTTTGTAGGTCATATTGATGTAATTTGCATGTATGGTATGTATTACAATGGTAGTTTTATAACACATTGTTCGTTTTTGTGGTTTGTTTTTTTAGTTTTCCTGTTGTATCTAATATATTATCAATCTACTTTATCATTTTAGGAGAATAAGAAATTGTTGTCACTCACATTGTAGAATATTTGTGTTTGATTTTAGTCGCTTTCGTGTGTATATATCCGAAAATTACTAATTTGTTTTTGTCTCGTATGATAAATTTGAAGAAAACTGATTCTTTATCTTTTGTTTTTTGAGTGTTGTGTAAAAATAAGACGTAAAAATTACTGTGATAACTTTAAATTTAAATAGAGGTACACGTACATTCAGTAGTATCTAGATATTATCTATACCACTGCGGCTTGCCTTTCTCTAGTATACAATAGTAAAACTATGTCTATATAACTTATTTAAGTTTTTTTACATCATAGTATCAAGTGTCATCAGACAAACAAAAACAACCGAATCAACCCTCGAACGAAACAATCAATGTATATACGGTCCTCTTTTGCTACTGTCAACCCAAAGATAGCTTAAATCGATATTCTTACTAAGTAATAAGTAAACTGACATAAGATGTATAATAATTATTACTTTTACATTCTACAAGAAAATTTCAATATTATTTAGGATGAATAGAAACAAAAACAACATATTTTGCAGTGTTTTATATGTCTCAATGAGCTACATTTTTCTCCATCTCCTCCGGGCGGGGCACCGAAGGGAGTCATTATAAACCGTTGTTAACAGTTCATAATATAACAATGCCATACGTGTTACGGTTACAGCATCGATGAGTTCATCAAAATATCAAGAAGTGTGACACTGCAATTTTCTATAAAGGCTTCCCCACAAAACAATATTGAAGGTGACACGTAATGTACTAGTTATGTTTATCAACGTGGTGATAAATTGAATTTATAACAATATTTATGATTTATTACAAGAGTAGTAGACAACCTATATATGAGTTTGCGGCACAAAACACTGTTCGTCACCACCAACCTCGTTTTTAACCATGAAGCTCAAGTCAACTGTTGAAGCTGGCTGTTTATTTCCCTCAATACTACTATTACTCATACTCATATTCATTGCATCATCAGCAGTGGCACCGCCACCAGAAACTGAAGAAGCAGTCAAATTATTTGCGGAAGATACAGCTGCGGCCACGTCAGCGGTAACCGTCGGCACAGTGGTGACATCTCCTACAGCGTTTACAATAAGCGCGGCGTTAGTAGCAGCATCCGTTTCCATTTTAATATCTTGAAGAGTCTCGTATCTAAATTTACATCTGACTTCATGGGTCTTCAGTTTTGTGGAGTCTGGATATGCTTGCTGACATCCGGGAATGGAGCATTTGTATGTGTTTCTTCCAATTTTTCTGTGGACTGCAGATATATGACCATGGAGCAGTTTACTCGTGCGAAAGGTCTTGTCGCATCCCTCCCAGCTACACCGATGAGGTTTAAGTTCACAACGGCTTTCGTGATGCTGTAACTGCTTTTTGTCACCAAACTTTTTGTCGCAACCAACCGTTGAACAACTCAAACCATCGTCACCACCTTGGACGTGTGCCATGCGTTCGTGGTTCTCCAAAAGTTTAAGCCTTCGGAAAGACTTTTTGCACCCTTCCCACCTACAATAATGCACTTGTTTGTCAGCAGGGGTTGACTTGGACGACTTTGGAGT
The DNA here is from genome assembly GCA_027744055.1 of Callyntrura sp. NNG-2020. NCBI lineage: Eukaryota > Metazoa > Arthropoda > Collembola > Entomobryomorpha > Paronellidae > Callyntrura > Callyntrura sp. NNG-2020. Next base: position 8,568 of record JAHZNE010006490.1, read on the forward strand.
AGTAGTAGATTGAGATTGACTCGACCCCTCTGCAAAATTTTAAAAAAAACAAATAACAGTTTTGCATACACATTCATTGTAGTATATAAATGCATTACGGCTTGATTACGAAAAAACAACTCAGTCAATAATAAAATCGTACTTTTGTTTTGAGTAGTTGGTGTGCTGGTTGTGTTTTGAGGCTGAGCAACGGTGACCTCACCGGTAGATCTGGTGAAATTCCATTGCTGGGTACCCTGAGCAGCAGTTGCTACAAAAAAAGAAACATTTGTTCATTATATACATGCTCGCTCAAATCAAATCATCTTAAATAAATTACTACGTTAAGCGAAAAGTACTATGGATCCTTACGTGTGGCTGCGTATACAACTTGTTGCTGTGTTTGACCTATCGATGAGTCGGTGGTCCTATGAGCTTGAATGGGAGGCGACGTCAGGTTACCCAAACTATCATAGCGCCCTTGAATAGTGTTCCCCTGGGTGCCCTGTAGCATGATGTAGTAATCACCTGCTAAAAAAGGTATTTCAATGTTAGAAAGTAACTTCGTCAAATCGGCCCTACAATTATTATGTAGAATAGAATACATATCATTGGAAGATTTCATAGCGTGATTCTTGGCGTGGGAGTAAACAAGGTAGTGGTAAGGTTACAAGCTTCCTCGTTAGTGCGAATGGTGTGTTGATATTTCTAGCGTTCTGAGAATCTGTGCAGGAGTGGCCATTCAACTTTTTTTTAGTGGTGAGTTGCTTTATGGACAGAATCCAACTTTCACTCTTTCTCTCTCTCTCTCATAATTTTTTTCAGTTGTGTCTGTGAATCCCTAGGGGAGACTCGAATTGCATGATGGTGCTGTAGCATTATTATTTACTTACTAGCTGTTCTCAGATTTGGATCCTCAAACCTTGTTTCATATTTGACAGCACCATTCATGGACAAATTGGTAGCCGTAAGATTAGTTGCAGACGAACCTTGGATTGTAGTTCCTTGAATAGTTGTCGGCGCTGCGACGTACTGAACGGTTCTGAACTGATCCCCAGTTTGTTGCTGCGGCTGCTGGATCGCATTGGCAGGGGTGTACTGATTTGAAACGGCGGCCACGGCTGCAGCAGTCGACAATGATGTTCCTCCACTCGTATAATGGTTGAGAGCATTGAAGCCTGAGTAAACTTGCTGACAACATGTGCAGTCTCTCAGCTGGAAAAATGTGTCCTGGGCGTAGTGGAAATGGGAATATTTAGCTAGTTTGGCGATGAGCGCCATTTCCGCTTCTGATCGGATCCCAACAGGCTTCACGTACACTGTGTTATTTATTTCAAACAATTTGAGATCATTGTGCAGGTACGTCTTCTCAAACACGTTTCTCCAGTTTGGTGCTTCCGAATAAAACATGTAAGGCTCCACACGTTTCAAATAATATTTTTCATATTCTTCTTCTAATTTGTCCAACAGCATTCCCTACAAACAAAAGATTCCATTATTCCTAATTCAGGATTACATAACCTCTAGCCTTTTATTATTCCATATTGCATGCAATATTTTTTTTTGCATTTTTCCGTTTACGCTCACGGCTTTTTTTTAGCTTGCATCTTACATGTACTAAAATTGCGAATGGGAATTGTTAGTATTTTATTATGCTACACTACCCCAAATAATAAAATAATGTATACTGCTTGTAGTGTAGTTAGTTAATGTAATGTATTATTCAATGTACAATGATGTGCATGAATAAGATCTATTGTTCCGTTTTCTCAAATCTGCGTTCATTTGTCACGATATGAATATGGATTGTTACATTGTCATCAAGTCATCAGTCACAAAGTCCCCATTGTTGTCTTTACAAAAAAAGCCGTCCATGTTTACATCAATTTGTTTTAGCAGTTTAGCATATTTGCATTGAATACGCACAACTTGATTGGTATTCCTACCAAATTCTAATAAATCCTTCTTATGGAATATTGCATTATTGAATTCAATCAAGCTTTCAAACAATCTAACGCTAATTATCTTAGCGTTATTCTTTTACGAAGAAGTTAAAAAATACAGTGACTTGAGGTTCCTCCTCCACGAACTTCCAATCGAATACTTTTTAATCAAAAATGCCGCTTACACGATCAGAAAAGATATGCGTGATCATTGGTCATTATAGATTCATGAAACGGATTCTTGCTTTTGAATAACCAACGAAGAATATCAAGCCAAAAATTATCAAGTACCTGCGTAGTTGCATTTATCATACGAATATGTATAAAGATAGTAAATTTGGGTTCGAATGAAGGTTCTTCAGGGCGTAATGAGTTCATTTACTGTAATACGCTTGTACATAACGTAAAATTGCTAAAACAGGAATTTTCACATAAACTCCTTAACTGTTGGATGCGTCAAGTACGTAGTATACGTAAAATTTAAGATTTAATTTGTGCAGGAAAAACTGGTTTTTCATGCATCACTGGGTACTGCGAGCAGCTCAACGCCTTTGAAATGTATTACGATTGTGAAGAACTGTATTATCTATCCAATTCAATCTCCTCACTGTATTAGACAGTTTGAGTAGTGGGGCAACTCGAGTAATGTGAGCCCTTTCGGTCTAAATAGAAAAATGATCTCGCTCGAGAAAAGAAAATGACTGTGTAGCGTTCTACAAAACAAAACTTCTTTTTGCAAGTGTGTCCTCAAGTCATGCGTTGCGTTGTTGAAAAGAAAAGTAAAAACAAATATGTCGACTTTACATAGCAGCGCCAAGTGCCAGAAGCAGTGACGGTGGTGGGTAGTGGGTAGTACACCCCATACGAATAGCATATCGTTGTTGGCTGCTTTTTTGAGTAACGAAAACGGAAATTGAAATCGATTATCCACCAGGACGACAGCCCTCAAACTACAGTTTGCAATTATAGAGCTAATGAGCAGTGCGAGTTCGCAACTTTCCTCATCAATATTGACGATAAAAAAAAGATGCATGACAACTTTCCCTACCTTTCGATTTTTTTCAGCTCTGGTAAAGTGGAAAAATAATTAAATCCCCCCATTATACGTATGGCATGCATGCGGGAGCGGATTAAGGATATCAAGGTGACCAATGCAACAGTCAAATAAAAGGGTCCCTTGTAAAAATGGCGTTCCCCTTACATCTCTCTCTCTTTCTCTCGCTTCCCCACCTCAACAATGAAACAAAAGACTAGAACGCGATAACCATGCTGTTGCATAATAAACGCGTCCGCTCTATGAACTGCGTAGTGACACGGCTGCTAACCTAACATCAGTTAATAAAGGGATGAAGGATAAGTAATGTCAATGTCAACAAATGACTGCGCAAACGAAAGAGGTACTTGATCTTTTCTTTGTAGTTTCGAAATTTTATGAAAATTCATGAAAATCCACTTCACAGCTATCCCGCCAATGAGCTTGTCGTATATCATGTCATGTAATAAAATAAAATATTGTACGAATATATATATATGTGGTTGTGTATATGAGATGAGGAGGCAACAACTTATTAGAGACGGACGCAGTAGTCGTCGTAGTAGTAGCTGTTGTTGTGGATGTTGTAGCAAAAGCAATAAAATATGCATACATGCATACACAATCCAACCAATCCACCTACCACCACCGCCGCCGTCTGTCCGTCCGTGTAAACGTACATAATAATACCGACCGACCTACCGATGCCACTTATTTTTTGCCATGCAGGAAATACACCTTCCTGTCCCGTACTACTCGCTGGTACTACTACAACTTCTTCACTCATTATTGCATTACTTTATTTTGTACACTGATGATGATGATGATTATGTTAACTTATTGTGTTAGTTGTAGTAACGTAAACGCAACAACACATCAAAAGAGAGCGAGAGGTGCTATATGGATATTGTGGGATTTGATGAGGATTGTGATCTCTGTGTCATGACTGTTGATATCGATGATGCTGATGACGATGAACTTGTCTGCGTGTTTACTCCACTTACTCACATTTAGACTACAAAATGCTCGTTCCTGTTTGTGCGCGATTGGCATTATTACTGTTACTTTTATGGTGATCTGTTGTTTTTGTTATCAATCAAACACCGATAATAATAGAACAATAATAATAATAATAATAAATCGGTCTGATGTGCACCCATCATTGAATATTTTATTTTAAAAGCACTACCCGTGTACACTGCACACAGGTTATAACGTCAGGCAGCAGGAGGACACAGTAAATATAAGAGCTCAGTGGGGGGCTAAATTCGAAGTGAAATTCCATTCTCATGACAAAAACTCCCGATCAGCGTTGTTGCTTCAAATGTAGGATGGCAAAGATGTTGTTCCCCTCTCTCCATGCTCCAAAATTTACAGAAATACTGCGTTTTGAATAAACTTGAGAAATTCTGAAGCTGAAATGTTGAAAATGACCTTACCTGAGGATATCTACAGTGCAGTAGAAGCATTAAATTTGAACGAAACTCCTCCATCTCGTTGGTGTCCTTGTCTTAATCTAAGAATTACTGGTACTTAATAATAAGGCCTTTGTTACTCGATGTACAAATCGATTATACACTGAAAAATCACACTTTTCTTCGGGAGAAAACAACTTGATTATCTTGACCACTTGCAGGCATTGGGATAATTACTTTATAGTAGTAGGGCAACTGTTTGATTGAGTCGTGTTTTGTTGCACCATCAGTAGAAAACTTAAGCCTTCCCCTTTCTTGGGTTTGGTGGGGTGTCGTTAAACAGAAAACAAGGCGATGTAGCAGTTTACAAGAAACGACAATATTGCATAGAGGGGGCGAGGTTCAACATTAATATTGATTATGTGAAATAAAAATTGAAGGCAGGAAAGGTCAGATTACGAATTTGCGTTGGCAGTAATAAAAAATCTCACTACCGCAAGCCGTAGCATAATGTAGTTTTTTTTGCCAAAATCACGTTTATCGGACGATTCGGCGTTCACAATGTGTTAAATGTAACTCTAAAAAGGAAGGGAACGCTAAACTAATTATTTTTCGTTTAAAGCGTTCCTCGATAATAGTGGGAAGTGTATTTTATTCTCCAGCCTGCCCACCAGCACAACCACTGCACACCACCAGTTTGCTTACTCTCTCCCCTGCTGTTTGTATTATTATTGGTGCCAGGAGGAAGGATGCTGATGATGATGCTGAGCCCCCACTTCTAGCACAAGCACCACTACATCTATTATTATTACTTCCACCAAAACTTGACTCCAGATTAATATTCCTGCAACTCCTGCCGTCGTATTCCTGATAATACGGTAATAGTGGTGGTAGTCCACAAGGAGCTTGTGAAGGAGGCAACTGGTTGGTGTTGGGTGATCTCATTGAGAACGGTCAACTTTAATTAGGGAAACAATTGAACAGTACCGTTAGTAGTGGTCTGACGGTTGGCCATAATTTTTTTTAAATTTTTAGCTCAGTGTTCCACACCGAAATTCGCACGCTTCACTTGTGTGTTCCAGCTGTCGCCGTCTTTAGTAGACTTTCCGTTCCCATTCCATTCCATGACATCAAGTAGACTGCCATATAAAATCCATCCCCCCAAAAAATAGCGATGTATAAGTGGCAGTCGAAAAGGTGTATATAAAAATAAAAATAATAATAATAATAACATGTATATGTATATATACAACTTACATTTTTAAAAAAGCTTGTTTGGCTGGTTGTTTTACTTGCTGGCTTACTTTTTTGTTTGAAGATCCTTTTTCATACGTTTTTATATGTAGCCAAAGACAAAACGATACTGCTTGCTGCTGCTACCACGTAGGTATTCTTTTCACAGAGAAGCTTTACGGCTATGAGCATATTTCGTTTGCTATAGTTCTACATATTTTAGGCGTACGTACAGTTAAATTCACCTCTCTATAGAGTATATCTCCATCCCCTACAACTAAGCGTTATTTCATCAACTCATGTTAGGCATGTATGTATGTATGTATGTATGTATGTATATACATTGTACTCGTACTCACACGAAACGAACAATAGTTGATAGTGGTTAAAAAAAAGTTCTGGTGGGTGCGCTACATCAAGCAAAAATTATAAACGAACTAACGAACCGATATATATCTCTCTTTCTCTTCAACACAACGACCAGCATAGCAGTGGCAGCAGCAGCAGGCAGAGTCAAATGTACGACATATTAATATATACATTTATGTGGAGTTTGTTATAGCAAATACCTCCACCATAATATAATATGAATGTGTGCATTTGTGTATTTCTGTATAAACGGTATATAAGATGGATGATGGTTCGGTTACTCTTCAGCAGCTACATATTTATCTACCTATAGCCTACCTCCTCCTGTACTGAAAATTGTTCCCTCAACACACAACACAACTCGAAGAGAGGAGCAGGCATCTGGTGCCCTGGTCTTCTTCTCACAACATGTGTATATACGAATACGAATCTAATATTATATTGGTCGCAAATAAAACAACAAAAATAATGATGATGGGGAGGCTAAGCTTGATATACGGTGGTGGAAAGCCAGAGTGGAACGATGCCGTTTTTATCAACTTGTGTTCCTCTACATGTACTCGGCCATTTTCTCGGGTTACATGCGCAGGATACAGGAAACTTTGCCCTCCAAGCGTCTTTTTGCTGTCCGTTCATTCTTCTAACTATATTAAAATTTTATACGCACACATATACACTCTCACAATCACAAAACATTGCGACCAACATCAGTAAAATCTAAAATCGTTCTCATGAAAGCTTATTCAATATAATTTTTTTTCAACACATTGTAGCCACAATAGTATTATTATTATACACTTTTCCCACATCCATCTTATGTGAGTGCGTCAGTGCTAATAAACTCTCCTCCAGCTAGGGGGTAACATGAGAATTTACGAAGGAAAAAAAGACTCCTCTTTAAATGTACACGGATAGGTAATACAACACAATCAACAAAAACATTATGCATCTGTGCAAATTATGAGAACTGAAATGTACTAGCATGAGAGCATAACCCCATCGCTGACCAATGCGGTGTTCGGAATCTCATGTAGGAAGTTCTCCACAAGTAGCCCGCTCAATATTTTCCTGCTCTACTACACTACACTACCAACCACTATCATTCTGCTAAATAAACTCTGTTGAGAAGCTGGGGAACGGGAGGAGAGTAAAGAAAGGAAGCCCTAGAAAGTTGCATGCCTCTCACGTTAGAAGACGTTGTAGATCTGGTGCGAGGGAATACGCCACGCTGCGCTGCGTCGCTTCTGCAAACTCACTCACTTTCTTTCGAGGACGCTTTTCTGTCAACTTTTTCAGTGTGAACAACACTACATCTATAATTACAACAATGGGATATATACTATGTATAGCAATAGCAAGATATGCATTTATGCTTGTTAAAAATGCAAGTCTGTACTTCGTCTCGCTTTTATTGCAAAATTGAAAACATGTACATTTTGATGAAGCCACAAACTTTTAAAATAGCATTATTGAATGATGGATTAAAGGTTTTAATGGCAGGAAACAGATAAATGAATGAAACAAGAACAAAATGTAGGTACACAAACACAACAGCTTATCTGTTTACTAACAGAACGGATAAAATGTGACCGTGTTGATGTAATAACATAGTAAATGATAAAGTGTGATGTACAAGCTTGTATAGTTAATAGGTATTTGGTAGATTGGCATCGTGCATAGTGTGAAATAGTTTATGTTGAAACGATACAATCTAAATAGGAGCCTTCCATGTTGTTGATGCAATGATGCGGGAAAGTTCTCTGTTCCATGTGCTGTATGCTTTCAGTTTTAAGCCAAGATTGTCAGCATGAGGTTCCATTAACTATGTACATTGACACAATCAATAAACTAATAGTGGCACACAGGTGGAAAGTACACACTTTACAGTCCAGAATTTATCATTGGAACTTTGGAGAGGACACTCGCAAAAAACCTGTAAATCTACAATGTAACCACCAACTCCGTGTCGATGAAATGGGAGAGGAAAGCCACAACTTTTGGTGTTTTCATTTTTAAACGCTGTCGTACTCAAGCTATGCATCTCAAATTTTTGACGCTCTATAATAGTTTGTATAAAATTGCCTCCTTTATACCGAATGCATAAGAAACGGCCATGAATGACATGAATGAATACTGGGTACATTAAAGTTAAACCGAAATGAGATGAGACGTTAATTATTTCGTTTTGAGTGACACAAGGCGTGTGTATGTACATTAGTTGTAGTGCGGGCTACACCGGTGAAAAACCATAGTTGTGTTATGGAAAGAATAATGTTCAAAACTATTGACGAATAACCCAATTCCTTTATATAGGTAACTCGTACAAGAAGACAGAATCCACTTGGGAAACGGTAAGAAAGCATTAATATTTTCAAAATGTCTCTGAAAAAGAGCGACATCATATCAATCAAAATTAATCGAAAATACTATTATGCTGTGCTTGTTGTGAGTGTGAGTGACGTGTGGTGATTAAGTGTAACTAGAAACTCCACCGGTCGAGATAGAACACGTGGAGCCCAAGAGAGGACAGCAATGTTCATATATTGCATACAAGAGTTCATCCCATTCAAATACAGTTTTTACTAGGTAGAAGAGCGATAAATTTTGTTGTTTGCAGCATTGCAGCTTGAGATCGTATTCGCGAGGTGATGTTTAAATATTGAATACTATTTTTTTAAATAAGTTTATAGACTTAGTATAAGGATGTAAAAAATAAGTTTCCGTCTGCGTCGTAAGTAAGTAACTTTTTCGTTACATCGTTTAGCACACTACTGACTACGACTACACTCTA
>JAHZNE010006491.1:0-16017 GCA_027744055.1 Callyntrura sp. NNG-2020
GAATACTAACTTGCAAAGGTAGAAAATCTGCTTACGAATTATATAAAACAACAAAATAACTCAAATTGTAATATTTAATCTTCTCCATTTTAAAACCATATATATGGCACTAAAATGATAAATCTGTAATTTTTTAAAGTACTGTTTCCTTCTGTTTGCGTAAATTAAGTATAAATATTTGAGATAAAAAAATTTTGTAGGTAAAAATTTGTTCGAACTAAAAACATTTTATATGTAAAAACGATTCGAGCTGAAAAATTCTAGGTAAAATGTTCTGGATAAAAAATTATAGCTTAAATTTTCTGGATACAGAAGTTATAGCTAAAAAATAATTCGAGATACCGTATTCGAACTAAAAGTCGCTCTAACTAAAAAATTCTAGCCTGGATCAGAGAGCCAGGATTAATATATCCCATAAAGGAACAATCCATCCAATCCAGTATCAATCCATCCCATCCAGTATCAATTAATCCCATCCAGGATTAATCAAGAAATCGAATATAGGCACATACGAGTAGCCATATTTCCTTGGTCTAAGTCTAAAGCTACTGTGTTTTATTTACTTGTTGCGATGGACATGCGAATTCGTCATGTGCATTTTTCAAATGAGACTATGTCCTTAACTTCTCAAAGAGCAACTACCTCTATGAAATGTAATAAAATCGAAATTGATTTGTGTGGATCAATGAATAACACAATATCACCCACCGTTTATAATTCATTTCATTCAACTGGGAGTCCCACGTTGAAAAATTTATGTTATTATTGCCACTAAAATACTCCGTTTAGTCCCATTTGTAGCCTGCTTGGGGAAAATCTCTATTTATTGGCAATTCAGAACATTTGTCATTGGCCATCAAAGAAATGAAAAGCCAGCGTCAAACAGTATAAATAAAGTGCTTTGTCAACAGTTAAATCTAAATCAAACACGAGATTTTAAGTTTTTACTCTATCCACGCACATGTATGCATTTTACTTATTTGGTTTCCATTAGATTAAAATGCTCCTTGCATAAACTGGAACCATATAAATCTTATATATGGCTACATATATGTAATTTTGTGTTTGAGCATGTATGAGCACGTTTATATAGCTTGTGAATACAGTGTATCTATAGTATAGGGAAGTGCCATGAATAAAATAAATAGCTATATTAAAATGAACAGAAGTCCCTATGATACATCCGTATTTTAAATAAACTACTACGCTGTATATTTAAGACATAATTGCATCGTATCAAATATTTAAACAATAATTTTCTCTGAAACTGTCCAACACACGCCATACTTATCAATATAGCGTGGCTTTCCTCTTTGGCGTAACTATAAATTCTCCGCCCCGCATTATATTTTAGTCGCACACACAGCCACCGTACAAACTTTCACCGGTAAAGCAATGGACTACAGACAGATACACACAAAAGCATATTTTTATAACAACTATCTATTTCTTAAATTCGTGCGTCAATCGTAATGTATTACTTTGCTACTAAATAAAATTCTATTCATATTTTATACCCACAACAAAAGCGATATAGACAACCGTCTTTTGTTCCCAGGCATGCAAATAAGCAATGTAGTTGTTTTCAAAATAATATGTTTTCTCCAGCGGAAACTCTACACTCCCATCAACTTGTAGTTGTAATAGTTGAGTTACCTCAGTAACGTGCATATGACCTATACTAAAATGACTGGTTGGTAGTGGTGTTGCTTGCTGTAAAGACCATACATAATACATCAAGTAAAACTCGTGTGTTTAGAGGTACATCGTAGTCGTAGTTCAGCTTTGGAAAACGAAAAAGAAAGGAAGTCTATTATGGCCTGGCAGTAAACTATAATGGCAACCCCAACACCACCACTAATGTTCCTTCTCTTCCCATGTGTACTTTTCTCATAGCCGTCAGTTTTCTTTCCGCCATCAAGGCTTATTGACGTTGCCACGTAAGGATTCTAAAGAGACGAGTATATTACTACGGGGAAATTACTAATTAACAGCACCGGCTTCTCGAGTGTTAATTCTTGATACCTGATACAACTTTACCTGAATTTTCAATTTTCTTCCCAACAACAAAATCCAGTGTTTTTTGCAGTTTATAAATGTATTTTATATGTTCTACAGTTTTACGATATTCCTCATTTTTCTGAAGTGCTATTGTCAAATGGTTATTCCGCCAAACTGACAAGTCCAAGGTCATACGGGAGAACAAGTTGCGAGCGTGTTTGTCGTAAGTTTTTGGTAAATAACAAACGATTAAACTGATTACGCTATTGTTACTGTTTACATTGTCGGTTACATTGACCATGAATTTTGGAGCATCAACTAGGTAGGTAAAATACTGCAATAACTTGCAGTTACATACATCTACTTTCGTTTATTTTAAGCGGATTATCTTTTTCTTATAAAATTTTATTTACTGTACAACGGCAGCCAGAAAGACTTGTTCAATAGTTACATATTCCCCAAGTTTCTCACAGTTGAAGAAAAAACAACGATTAATGATTTTTGCTTTTTCAATGTAGTACTAGTAGGGATAGCACTTGTCATATAAAGAAGCACAGAGAAAGTATATTGAATGACAATGACAATGAACATCAAACAACGAAAATGGTGTCCAGGTATAACCCATGAACATTTTATTCTGTTGTTTCATGGAGTGATACCATTTGTCAATTGTCTGAGAGTTCGATCGAATTTCCAATGTTCAATATCAACCTTTAGTATTACATACATGCATATATACGTACCAATATATATACTATTCAAAATTATTGTGCTCTGCACCTGCTTGTATGATCCTAAAGCCCACTTAAAACGGCGAGCAGATGGACGAAGTATAAATTATGTGACCTCGAAAAAACATGGTTACTAGACAAATTGTCATGAAATTTAATGCGCGACTGTGAGAGCGTAAAGCCTGATGGGACGGTTACAAAATTATTTTGTTTTCCTCTTCTGAACCCATTAATTTTTTTCAATTTTCACTGGAGAGTACTCAATGTTTAAAGGTAGCTACACGAAGTTTCAGGAAAGTTGGAGTTGAATATTTTTGCTTTGTTTAGTAATTATTAGTTATATAGACGCTGTAAAGAAGTTTTTAGCCTCGCATATACAGGAATCTTTAAGCAGTAAAATAATGTCAGTTCGCAGTAGCTGTAAAAGTCGAATTACTCTACATGCATGGAAAAATTCGTCGTCCTTCAAGTCTTTTTCATTGCTATCCGTGTTTCCACTTGAGTAGTGGTTTCTACAGAAATGTCTTGTATTGTATTACTTTAACATTTAATATTACAGCCCTTGTCTATTTTTTTCTGCAGGAGGTTCCCTACTATGGTCGTCGTGAGCCGTGAAACCCCAAGCAAACAAGTGGATAGCATTAAGGACATATAATTTCTTGTGCGTGTTTCACTCGGATCAGGGGTAACGTTGCAATACTACAACTTCAGAAATAGGCTTTGATTTATAAAAAAAATCAGAACATTGTTGTAATAAGATATACGTATATAGGTAGTTGAAACTGACTACAACAATGAGGGAATAGAATAGTAATTTCTCCTTCTTCAAACTTGCCATAGAGAATCAAGCCTTCATTTCCTTTTTACATTAACTTGAGTTGAAATTAATGAGAGTACCTGAGAGTGTGTGCATGGATAATGATGCATGCCATGTACAAATAAATTTGTTGTATTGTTGCCTGCTTGTTATAGTTGTAGTGTATTGATTTAGCATTGGCCTAGATATTTCCCATCTTGTAACTATACTTTCACCTAAAAAGTACTTTCTCATCATTCCTTATCCTTTCCAATATTCCCTTAGATAACTAGACATCTGGAATACGTCAATAGATTTATTTATCTAGAGCTATTTATATTATCAACTCTAATATGATATATAATACAGTGTGGTAGCTAATCATCACAATGAAATGTTGATGTGCGCGAGCGTTGCAACCGTCTAGTTTGTCACAACGAACATTTCATAAATGGATATTCGAGGTCTCCATTGTTGGTTATAATTCGCTAAACACATTTGTATCGGAACTCAAAGCAAGATATAAATCATCAAGTACACCTGACTGTACTACAAAAAATGACATGAGAGGAGGAACCTCAATTCAGTCAATCATCGTGAGTCACGTCATGTTGCACGAGAATCGTTAGCTACTGCTGTCGTCTGTACAACAACCATTAAAGTGCATGTTTTGTGGTTTGTTCCCTTTCCTAAAAAGAGAAATTGTGACTTGCTCTAAAAATCTAATTGGAGTAACGTGTACTGAAGGAAGGGTTCTCTTATTCCAGTTCTTCAGTTGTTCTGCCAACAAAAGTGCGTATGTATCATCGTGTCAAGTCACGAACACAATAATAAGGTTCTTTTGAAATGGGGGAAATGCAGCTGTGCGGTGATGTGTAGTAATGTTACTACTTTTTGCAATACTTTCATCGGATTTCCTGTACATTCATGTAAGTCTATTTGTACAACAATGACCATTATGACCATGGTCTTTCTGTTACCCCAGGTAGCTTGTAGATTTGTAGATCATGAATGATGAACTTCGCATTGGGCTATTGGGCATGCAAAAAGAGGAGAAAAATGCGAAGCAGAAAATAAATTGACTTGACCAACTTTCCTTTCCAGGCACTTTTGACAAACTAGCGGTTTATCCCTTCACACCGTCACTGCTGCTCTACTTACTTTATGGGAGACGAGTATGTTGAATGAGTTTTGTGAAATTACTACAGACTATACAGAGTTACGACGGATTATTCTTGTATAAAAGCATCAAAAGAAACTGGGTTAAACATTAATATTTCTATTTGATTAAGAATCAAGTCGCGTCACACCTTGAGTGAGGCAGCACAAAAGAGGATACAAATTTAGATTGAAATTTGGACTTCAAAAGATGAAAGTTAGATATAATACAAATGTTCCCCAATGCCTATATCAAACATATATGTAACACACACACTTGGCTAATATATTAGAAAAAATACAGCACAATATAACTTTTTTTAATTGGGAACGAAAGGAAAGTCTAGTTTTTACTTTTAACCAAAATAAATAAATATTACATTAATATATAAACAATAGTAGAAAGTGTTTGATAAGCAGGGAGAAAAAAACGGATTTTACATGCCTTCGACATCCACAGGAATGATGAATAATTATAACCATAATCACGGTGAAAGTGTAAAAGTGGTGGTGCGATGCAGACCGATGAACGAGAGAGAGAGGGGAATGCATTCCAAGGTGAGTAAAGAGTGTATATTCTATGCTTTTACAAAGTACAGACAGCAGACTTTAAAATTCTGACAAAAATATGGACTATTGTGTGGGAAACAATGTTGGACATATAGTTCCGTTGATTTTTTTCTGTTGTTCATTGACTGCTGTGGTGGGCATGAACGCTTCTAAATTGTCTTTCAACGGAGTAACAAGCTTTACGTAGCTTTTTCATTAGAAAGTTTGTTGTTCGGTTGTTACCGCGACATCAGCAGCCGATCAACATTTCAACAACCGATCCTGCCGAACTGCATTACTCCAAATCCAATTCTTTAACACCTCATTGGTCCAGATTGATTGACATGCCCATAAATATGATTACATCGTGAGGTGAAAGTTTTTCTTACAATTAGTGTACCGATGACAGTCACTTCACAATAAAACACGATACATGAAGGCTAGGGTGAAAGAAGTTCATTTAATATTTTAATTTAAATGTGATATTGCAAACCAATATTACCATAGCGGCTCATTATGAAAGGCTCATCGAGTTGAGAAAAATGCATTGTGTTTTTTTTCAGCTACACTATACTATGCCCATCTCTGCAAATTACAGTTTATTTTAAAGTACTCCCATTTATTGGTTTTTCGATTTCACTTGAAAGAGTGTCTACGATAAATATGCCGAAAGTATAGAGCGGTAAGCAGGATATTTGTAGGCATACCGCTGTCGGCTATGACACACATCCACATGCACGGTTTTGGTTGAGAGTTGGGGACAGTTTGCTCAAGTCACGGTTAAGTGAACGCCGAAGAGATGAGACTTTTCCGATGGTTATACTTTTAAACGATGCGTAGTGCTAGACAAGGAATTCCGACAAACCGATAAACTATACTATTACTGCCGCCTTCAGTATTTGTAATTTTAGCAGACCCAATCAACTACCGCATCAAACTCACATAAAATGCATAAGTTATGTGTTATTAAGTTGCTAGTAATTACCGTCTCAACATTCTGCATATCTGCATGTACAATCCAACTTTTACAAATTTTAATTGTAGTATCGCATCACATATAACATATAGAAAGTTCCCATTTTGTGCTGCTTAAAAAATATCGAGAAAGCTGCATTTCTAAGATATTCACTCAAATGCTCCTCGTTCAAGTTATATATGTAGACGAAGAGTTTGTTGACTTCATTATCTACTTGTTATTTATAAGTGTGCTACTCATTCCACCGCATTATTTTCCCCGAACCGACCAGGATATTACGATACAAAGTAGTAATAACGGTAGATCACTCTCACTTTTATTAACAGTTTTCCCAAATTCGCTTTTAGCTTTGTATTGTCCATAGCTAACGTTTGCTTTCATTTTATATTGCGTATGTCGCAGTGGTTGGATATTTTTCGGTGAAAGTTGGAAACAGTTCGATGGCGCGTTCAAAATCATTTCCCTTATTGTTTCTATTCGTGCACTTTAAATTTGCACTTTTCCGAGCGCACAATCAAATGTTTCAGTCGATATACTTTTATACTTTTCTTGATATGCTTGCATTTTTGGGGTTATTTAAATACATTGAATTTTTCATTTTAAACTCTTCATACATCAACACATGGTATGGGATACAAAATGGGCTTCCAGCTGTCAATTAGCTGAAAAGTCGCCATTTTATTACATGTATATGCAAGTAAACAAACGATGAAAATAAATAAATAAATCATGTAAATCAATATTACTTGCAGAGTCACTTGCGGAGTATATAATATATACACCAAACATATTTTTCTATATAGTTTCAGTTCCTCGTTTTTCCCAATCGCTTCCTATAATTAACATTTCGTTCGTTCGAGATCGACGATAACGTGAGGAAAACAACTAAAAAAGGTGTACGTAATTCCCTTACCAGCACAACCTATATAATTGTAACGCCGAGCAACCACAACCTAATAACTAGGTAGTATTCCAAACTTAGATTAGGGATGTTAATATACAAGGAAATAGAAGGAGTGTAAATGTTTTGTAAGTGGCATTTCATAATATTACACTTGTTTAGAAAGGTCAGATGTCACCAAGCAAAGTTAAAATTCCCTGTTGATCATCACAAACTATAAATGGGTATTGCAAAGAGATTAGTCAAGGGTTTTAGTTACCGTTACCGAGTACAACATCTCACTTTTGTCAGTGCAGTATTTATGAAGTTTTTAGTCACCAGAAATATAAAAAAGGAGTTTCCTACATCCTTCTATGTATTAAGCGGGGATAAACTCTCGATTTAGTTTATTATTTTCCATTCTTTATATTGCGTTTTTGCTTTGAAAAAGTTTTGTTTTCCTGGCACTCATTGGGGAATAAACATATAGCAATGCCAAATCGGGGTAAATATTCATTGTCACCTTTTTATGTACACACAACATATAATAGGTGTATAAAATCCTAGAGACGAAATACTTTATTTTTCACGTTGGAAGCCCGAAACGTGCTCACGATAGTCAAATTATGAGAACTTGGTTTCAATAGAAACGGAACCTACAGTTTCTCTCTAGTTCTTCATACCTCTATTGCACATATATTTAAAAGCAATTTTATCCAGCTATAATAGGTATTAGGATTTTCATGGCTCATATCAAAAATATAAATATTAGATGGTTGAAGGTCAATGAAACGATTGATTTTTGCTCCATGCAGCGCAAGCTGCTTGTAGCTTGGCGCTGTTGGGGTAATATGTGCTTAGTATTTGTCTTTTGTATTGATATTTCGAGTAGTCTTACCTCATTCACTTCAGTTGGTACGAACGTCGTGTCAGTATCAACAGCTTTTCATTGGAAATGGAAGAATTGAGGAATGGAGTATCCAGTAATAACTAATAACAACCATGGCTATAGAAATGATCGTTAGCACGAAACCGCGTATCTACGGACTTTTCGAGCAAATATCATATATGGGGGCGAATCCCTTTACATTTTACTTGTCAAATACAAAATAAAACTACACTAATATTTAACTTTTAGTGTACGTCCATCCTTTGTCGAGTATTTTCCCCATAAATTGGATTCTAAATGCTCATAATTTGAGTTTTAATAACGACTATTATTTTCTTTTATCAATATTTTGCGGAAGGTTTGCAAATTTTCATTTCTTACAACTGTTTGCTTGCTTGTTTCCTTTCAAACAGTCAATAATTTATCGGAATGGTCTGTTCACCAAAAATTTCACTTTTATATTATTTTCTGCGTATTTGAATTCACATATTAAAGCTACAAATACAAGCTTTGATTTAGATATAATTTTAAATCCAAGTAATTTGACACATAGTGAGGGTTACAAAATTACAAATCAAATGTTTTCCCAGAAATGGTATCTTATTTTGTGTATTTATTGCTCCAAGCAAAGAGTCAGAAGATTTTATATGAATGCAAATATTTGACTTAAACCGATAAACTAAAATGCTTTTGCTTTTATGCTTTCACTTTTCTGGTGTCACTCAACTTTCAACAGTGATAGTATTAAAGATATATACAGTCAAACAGTAAAAGTCATTCCAGCTTCATGTAGACAGTGGATTATTCCATGCATGTCCTGACTAGTAAATGCGGAAGTCACTGTATTGGAAAAGGTGTATTTGTTGGTTTTCATTTTTAATGGGAATTTTCAAACGAAAACAGCATGCAACTAAACTATAAGAGGTAGTTTTACAGAAAACAGTCTAAAACAGGGCATTATGATACTAAGGCACAGGTTAATAACATCAGAAAATTATTACACATTGTTTGTTTTGAATTTTTAAAGTAAAACTGTAAAAAAAAGTTTGAGGTGGGTTTTAACAAAAATTCAACTGTACAATACTTTATTGTAATAAATAAACATGTAGGTTTTATCCTACTTTTCATCCTCTCCAATAGTCGGTGTATTTCTGTAAACAATTTTAGTACAAAACTAAAGTCCGTTGACTCTACAATAATATATCCAAATACCGATTTAACATTTGACATTTACGCAAATCAGACAACATTAACAGAGCATGAACGAAACCGAAAATTCTAGATTACCTCTGCTCTGACAGACAACTTGACTATTATCTCTTGAAATAATCAAAACAGTACATGAGGATGATAATACATTTAAATACAAGAACTTCTAACATAATTATCCTGTTTTCTTTCCTTACCTGATTGATTATGTAAATTATTCACTGATTATTACATAGATTGTGGTGTTTATGGACTCATCTGCATGCCAGTGCAGCATTGTCAACCCAAATGATGCTAGTGCTCCTCCAAAATCGTTCAGTTTTGATGGCGTCTATTACACTGAGTCAACAACGGACTCACTTTACAACGAAATAGCGTATCCGCTAGTTGAGGTATGTGACAAATGCCGGTGCAATGTGACCAAATAGCAAAAACATGTAAAATGCTCGTCGTAAATAATTGAAGCTGTTTGTATTTGCTTTTATCGATCTGAATTATGTTGAAACATCGCGTTGTATACATAAAACACTTGCAAGATGTTCACAATAAATATACTCTTAATTTTCTGTAAAATTGTATAAACCATTTTGAAAGTGATAGCCAACAATAAGTTTGCCGAACTAATATTTATATTTGTATCATTAAATCGATTAGTATACAAAAATATTTCAAGCACTTATTTTGATATTACTGTAGGGAGTCCTTGAAGGGTACAATGCCACTGTTTTCGCTTATGGGCAGACAGGTACCATTGTTATAAAATTAAATACCGTCTTTAAAAAATGAATACAATGAGATATAACTGTAAAATCTTTGAGGATTTAAAAGTTTTTCCTATTTTCTTGCTATTGAATTAGTAAATCTTAACTACTACCCTTATTACCAATTACATCCAGTATGAAATAGTGTTACAAAATATCATTTTGGTGTGTTCATTATTGGATATTGTATGTTTTAAGGACTCACTTGGTGGCAACACAAAAACCTTAATGGTAGCCTGCGTCAGTCCGGCAGATAACAACTATGATGAGACTTTAAGTACTCTACGTTACGCGAATCGTGCAAAAAATATAAAGAACAAACCGAGAATCAATCAAGATCCTAAGGATGCCTTGCTTTCACAATATCAAGAAGAAATTCGACAACTTCGTGAACTGCTGGAGAAGCAACAATCGAGCATAATCGAGGCTCCTTCTCCCACTATTCTTGCAGAATTCCAGAACGGAAATACAGCAGAGTTGGAAATGGAAAAAGAGAAAATACGCCAGGAATACGAGCACCAACTTCAACAATTGAGGAACAGTTACGAAGCAGAAAAGCAAGGGCACGCAAGGCTACAAGCAGATGTAGAAAGTTTGCGGGAGCGTTACGAAAAAGAGTTGATGGTAGTTAAAAAGAATGAGCAAAATGGAAACTTTTTAGCCGTTCCTGGAGGTCCTGGAGGAAGGAGGGGGTCTGTAGTGGCTATCACCCCTACGGGAGAAAATCTGAGTCCAGAACAGCAGGAAGCTTTGCAAAGACTTCAAGAAATACAAGAAAATATGGTGGGTGGAGAGCGAGCACACGACAAGGAGCTTAAAGAAAAACTTTTGAGAAAGAAAAAGGCTGCCGAGCGAAGATCTCGTCAAACTGAAGCCATCATCAAATCAGACGATGAAGATAGTCATTTACTTAAAGCTTACGATAGCATTCAAGAAGAACTTCGGGCAAAAACGGAAGGATTAAAAAAATCTAAACAAAAGATTCGTGCGCTGGAACGAGAAATATCAGACTTGTATAGCGAATTTCAAAACGATCGAACAGATTATCTGGAAACGATCAGGAGACAAGACCAATCGTTAAAATTACTACAAGGAATTCTAGACAAGATTCAACCAACAATTAGAAAGGATTGTAATTACAGTAATATTGATGTAATTAAATCGGAAGCTGTTTGGAGTGATGAAAGTCAACGATGGAAACTTCCAGAATTGAGTACGATAAAAACCAAACTGCCTCCAGCAGGATTTACCGTTATGGCAGCAAGTAGTTTAAAAAATGGTATTCTCAATGGATTTCACATGAATGGGAATAATGGGAATATAAATGGTAGTACCGTCATAAGTACGAACCGCGTTCCATCGAAAACGGCACCAGCCATTTTGACAAATGACATGGATGAAATTGATGGGATACGAAGTATCAACAGCAGTAACAATTGTAACAGGAGTAATGGTGCACTTTTCAAAGTAAGTTCAAAATAATAATAGTATAATTGACACAACAAGCATGGTACAACGCTAAAAATCAAAACTACCATGAATTTAAAGAACTTCACCTCTACATTTTAAATCGAAAATCTTGTCATGTCATAAGCCGATATAAAATAATTTATATTATGCATGTGGACGTGAAGTTGGTTTAATGTATGCCCCCATATAAAAGCAGGAGCTCAGCAGATTTTAAAGTCGTAATTGAATTAAACCATTGTAACTATATTAAATATTATATACAGAAATTCGAATCCAATGATAAAGACGATTTTACTGAAAACTACTTTAAGCCAAAACGGTCTACAGATGTTCTCATACGAGCGCAACAGGATGCAAATCGTGTTTTAAGTGAGTTCTCGTGTTATCTAGAGCGCTTCTTTTAATAAAAATAAGGTAATACTTTATCCATTTTATAAAATTGAATTAGGTTTAGCACACAAATCACATTCACATACGGGATCAAACAGCAACATATTCTCCAGTTGGAGTAATGGAAATCATAATAGCAATACTATTGTCAACGGTTTCGGGGGAAGTTTGGGTAGTGGAAACAAAATGCAATCTAACTCGTGGGGACCATCGCCTGTACAAAATAGCTGGGGATCAGGTTTGCATGACGACTGTTCAAATAAATATAATGCATAACAAATCGAAGTTATAGTAAGAAAAGATGGGAATATATTTTATATTTTCTGGCAGCAGGGAGTACAATTAATGGATTTCTTAGTTCCCCTGAAATTGGTTCAATAAGGAGACCAACAAAATTGGAGGCTTTACCAATTGACACCTCGTCAAAATCACTAAAAAAACAAAAAGATACATAGTCTAATTTTCATTATCACGCTATAAATAATCAAATTTTGTTTTCCTGATTCTATTGTGTATTTTCTACGCAACAGATATCAATAAATTTTCCCATTGCCTTACCTACGCTATAAAACAATTCAATATATTTTTGTATATATCAACATCATTTAATCTCTTACATCATCATACAATAATTGTGTCAAAATGTGTGTACAACACGGCATTTTTTCGACGATCTTTTCCCATAAAGGTGTCCCAAAAAGATCTTTCTCATTTTTTAAATCTTCAATTTCACTTTTTACTCGTAACAGCTATGTATGATAAACAAAACAAAGATGATATAAAATTAGTTGTATAGTGTCGCATTCTGGAATTCAACTGAAACCAAACAACAGTTTAATGCGCAGTTTATTTGATTTTATGATACTAAGTACTCACCATTCCGTTGCAAAATTTGCTTGTATTATACTGCACGGTGGAGCGGAGATCATTAAGATTTAGATTCATAGTAGCTTTACGGGTGCCCAACTCAGGAAAGATCTTCCTGTCAGTCTAAAAAATTCAAAACAAATATAAGCAGTGAAAATAAGTTTATTTCCATCTTTAACTGTGTGGTTTTCGTTTAAATACTTACACCTTCCGTCTTAGCTTTCTTTTCAAGTTTCAGATTTTTTCTGTCTGTTTTTTCTTCCTTATCAAGTTTCACAGTCTCAGTGGGGTTTTCTGGAAGGGGAGAATGTAGAGGCACATTGGGTACACTGTCTTCAGTGTCCTCAGACATTGGCTCATCCGTACCACCTGCTCCGGCTTTCCTCCCTACAGTAAAATGGGGCGTCAAATCATCATCGTCACTATCACGATTGTCCACCGTTGTTTCCATTCCCACATTTTCCTTCTCCGTGTGCTCTTTCTCGTTATTAATTCCCTGGTTTTCAGGAGTTTCCGAAACAGAATCGTCATCCGAGATTGTCACTTCTTCAATATCCGTCTTCTGTGTTCCGCGATTACGCCGGCTAAATCTTTTGTTGCGACCTTTGTTTTTACTAGACACCAACTTAACAGAATATACGGGGATGGTACTTTTAAAATTGTCCTGAAGAAAGTTTGAGATCTGTCGGTGAAGCAAAAAGCAAATATAAATCGGAATAGGGTGCCAGCATTCTCCATGGCTCAAATTTGAATAATAATTTCTCTTCAAGGTGTTGATTACCGTTTTATTTAAAGTCGACGAATTTTCATAGCTTCGTTCTCCCCTCACCCTGCTAACTACAACGTCCTTCGGACACTAAATGTATATAATTAAATTTTGAGATGAAAGTTGATAACAAATGGAATTAAATATGCTTACCGTCATCGGTAATATGAAAATGAAAACGCATTGACGCAGACGCACATTATTGATTCCAACGTTTTCCAAAAACCTCTTCCACGTAACATCCGGTCTTGTTTTTCGGCTTACTACCAACTACCTTCCTATCATTACCTTCAAACAATCCAGTAGGAACGATAATAGAAATAGTTACCGGTTCCGACAAGTGCAAGTTTGCCATTAAACGTTGAAGCACAAACGTTTTAATACAGATGCCCACGAATATCAACTTGTAACATAAAATTACACAACAAATAATGGCTTTCAAAGACAGCTAAAAAAATTTAAAAATCGCTGTTTTGTGGGGGAGTCGAATGTTTTATTGTTGTATCTCAAACTAAATCTAATTGACATCACAGCAGCACCAACACCGACTGAATATGATGATGTGGTGAGTGACATGCTGAAGCTGATAATGCAACTTCTTGGTACGAGTTCGTACAATAGTGACCAAAACTGGCAATAAACAAAAAGTTCGATCCCAGTTCCAATCCAGATATTATGTTTGGTAGACAACGGACAACGACAAAGGAATCACTATCACTTGTGCAAAGTAAGTTCATGTTTGTGGATTGTTGGTGCTGTTGTAAGGTATGACCATCCATACACTTTATACACTTACATCGCACCGGTGTATTGAACATTGCACTGTCCAACATCGCGATGGACATTGGCGACGCGACGTGTCCCTACCCTACCTTGCCTTGTTTACTTAAAAAGTCTCTTCTGTTTATAGTATCTAGCGAATAATTGTAAAAAAGAGACATGCATTTTTGGCAAAGCATCCGCCGGTTGAATGTTTGTGTCGTCGCCGTCTTGAGGTAGTTAGTCTTTGTCTGGTTGGCTGTGTGTAAGCATGAAAACACTGCGGAGAAAGTAGTGGTCAACTTGGAATACGAATACAGCATACAATACAACCATTAACATTGTCCGAAACCAACAAACCTGACATTGACAGTCTTGAAAAAAATTATTTCAAAACGCCATTAACTAACACTATTAATTTTCGTGTTCGTGGGGTAATGACTAAAAATACACAGACAGACACATACCGACATACCATACTTGCCCACATAATTTTCCAACATATTTAACGCAACCTTCAAACCTTCTATTAAATTTTCTTTCTATTTTACTCTCACGGACATAGTTATAGGTAATATCCATTGATGACGGCATCACAATTCGACGGCGGCGTCTCGTTGTTCGTGTCGAGAGAATAACAGCAAACAAGTGGGTGGTATTGTATTGTTCTGTAGAATGCGTCAGTAACTAGCATACCATTGTACATATAAGATTACGACAATAATGTGCTTCGTAAATAAATGAATTCAATAGAACAATAAATTTTTGGTGCTCGTAGCTAATTCCATTAGTGTGCACATGTCAAGTTCAAGAGAAGATTGAGACGAACATATAGATAGTACACAAAATTTAATTATTTCATGACATTTGTTCGCTAGCACAGCCACGAAGTATCGTGCTGTCGCTTTTGATATTACAGGTAAATTCTACTTTGGTAGCCACTTTCACCATTCTAAGTAGTCACAATCCATACGTCAACGGGACGGGTAACTGGAAAATACTATGGGAACTGGAATATTTTTCATCACTGTAGGTGGTGGGTTTTCTTTCCGTATAGTTGCTCTACCACCACCTATAGTATAATGTGTTTGTGTGGGGGCTTATATTAGGCAGTGATTTAGCATTGGCCTGAATTCTCTTTCTGTCAATTGACATTTACATATTCTACATTAGCATACAAACGTAGTGGACCACCACCAACCAGCAAATTAGACATTCGTAGTTTGTCTAACGAAAAACCACAATAGAATCTTAGTACCTGAAATATCTCCTAAAGGAAAGAACACCTTCTGCTTGAGTTATTGTGATTATCATAATCCGAAGCAGCAACATATAGAAACGATGTGGGCAAGGAATCTCCATGCAAACACACAATATAGATATTTCAACGCGTAATAGGAAGTGTAGAAAATCTGAAATCTCAAAATTCACTGGGAAACGACCCTCAGCAAATAAATGTGATCTCCCTAGCAAAGCTTGCAAGATACTCTCTGGCACATGCTAACGCTCATGGAAACATCCCAAAATCATTATACAGTTGTAATTACATTCGGTGTAAGATTTGCATTTGCTTTTCTTTCTATTACATATTTCTTCCTTCTATTTCACTGTATGCTATAATCTTCCTTCTCATAGTTTCTATTGTTAGAAGGAGGTTTCATGTCAGACATTCCACAGTATTTCCACCAAGGAGGTTGTATTATAGAAGGAGGTAGGGAGCAATGTAACTGACTTGTGACTGATTTTTTATTATTTACACTGTTTAGAAAGGTGAGATGTCGCCAAGTAAATTATTTACAAGCTCAATTGAAAGTA
>JAHZNE010006492.1:0-30565 GCA_027744055.1 Callyntrura sp. NNG-2020
TTTGGTCGGCTATTGTCACACATAAGTCATAATCCCCTGCAATTAAGAGATTATAAGAAAGACGTCGAGATTTGGTTTAGTCATTCGATGACACCAATTCGAAAAAAATACTTACAATGCACTCTCTGCAACCTAAAAGATAGAAGCAAAAAATAAAATTCATTATTTTTTTAGGATACTTTAAAATGCCGTCCAAAGAAATTCGTTAAAACACGTAACTAAATCTCATCTACTTTAAAAACACATAAACCGCACTTTCTCCCACTGATACCAGTCAGAGTCAATAGTGGATCATCTTTTTTGACGATTAAGGTTTATAAAATAATAATAATTCATTCTTTTAAAAGGTACACAATGAACATCATGACGATTTGCATCCTTAATGGTTTTACATCACATCATGTCATATCAAAATCTTTCACGCTGCCGCAACAGCCAGCACTGATGCTATTTTCCATTGGCAATACCCCACCGTACTGCAACTTTCCTTCGTAAATGCTACTTTTCCATTCTTTACAACAGCTATTACAGGAAGAAACTGGCATTTATCTGTTGATCTGTTTAAATGAAACCATCAAAAGATTCTCCGGAGGAGACAGACACACAACAAAACAACACACAATGGTATTGAGGAAGGATAAAAAGGTAAATGAAAATAATATTAATAATAATAATAATAATAAAGAATTCATTCATGGGAAAGCACTGTCAAATACATTAGTAATTCATGCGTGACTATGTTTTTGGCATCTAATGTATTCATTCTTTTCTTGTGTAATGCAACTAATACTTTAATCCTCCCTTTTTATTGTGATCACTTTTTGTATCTTTCAAAATGATTCACGGTTATGATGATGCTGACGACGATGATGATGAGCATTTTAGGGTTAATATTAGCATTTAAAAATAATACTCTTAAGTTGTTACATTACACGATATATGAGAAAAAATACGCTTTGGGTACAAAGGCGTACTAACATAAATAAAGGTACGCAAAATCCCTGCATAGCTTTTTATCTCACAAAATGTGATACAGAAGACAGAAATGAGGGACGAAACGAAACGCTAAGATATGTTGTATATAAATAAACTAACAGACTTGCATCTTTGTGTTCCATTCAGGTTTACTGTATAGTTCAACTGTACCGTGGTACGATTGAGACTTTTGGGACTGATCGTATTGTGTTTACTAAACACGAATGTTTTACCTTTCAGCGCAATTCTGGTGCAATTCTTGAAAATAGTATCCAAAGGGCAGTAAACTGATACTAGAGACGTTGTACGTTTCCCAATCGTGTAATATTCCTACGAAGCTGTATATTTGCAACTGAATGAAAAAAACGAAATGTAGGATTAGATATGTAATTTAATATATCAATTAAGTGTATATAGTTAAAAAGGATTTGAAAGTTTTCCCTTCCACGGTCATTTTAATACTGTAATATTTTCCAGTATTGATGCATCATCCTCGAGATTTAGAATTTATGGCGAGATTTCATAAGGATTCGTCCAAGATGCGAGCCGCATGTGTGTGTTTGCTTACACCTTAAAAAGAAGCTTTTAAAGGGGGCGTGTACCATCGCGCCTCATCACCGTGTTTATAAATCCCTACTTCACCTCTCTCTCTTTCTCTCTCTCCAAGTTTCAGCTATGTGAACGCGCATACCATGTGCGCAAATGAGTATGTATTCAAGTGACTTTCTCAAATCATATTATCAGCTCATCCAACAACATTTTATCACATGCTACACATATCCCACAAAGCAATTTTCGTAATGAACGACAATTTTTCTGAGCTCAAACCGAAGCAAAAAAACCTTTTAAAGAAAATATGCCGCACATTCTCCATTTTGGTTTGACTGTTTGCTTAGTTCATTACACCACCGTGCATCACCACTCACCAGTGTGCAGTCGGCCAAAGAGCAGAGAAGAGTTAAATAAATGAAGTAAAAAAGAGGAATAGATAAAAAAGGAAAAAATCCGTTTTATTAATTTAATAGCTGCCGTGGCGCATTCATAAAAGGAAGGCTGGGTATAATGTCATAATCATCATCAACAACCCCGGCCGTCATCATAAGGCACAGGAGAAACTTTTTTTATAAGCGCGCACTGCCTTGCACTTGAAGGAGTTACAGTGATGCAGACAAAAAACGGAGATTCCTTTGAAGCTTATAGGCAGGCGCTTGGAAATTTTGAAGAGATGTAATCAGGTAAAGTAATACCCTTCAAGTACATGATTATATGCTAAATATCTGCTTTACAAACGGACGGATTGTAATAAAAGCCAGGCTGCAAACCGACCCACGACGACCAGTACAAAACAATAATATGCTTTCATCATAATATAAGTATTTCCGTAATGGGCCTTAAATAGCATTACATATATCACTACTAATGCTACACATCTATAACTTTTTTCTCCTCATTTCGTTTAGTTGAGTGACTTAAGCCAACGATAAACATGATGACGATAAATAGCATGACATGAAGAATACATCTCGCTAGAAAGATGTAAAGTTTTCTCTGCTCTCTCTCTCTCTCTCTTACGTGATGATTCCAGTAAGAATCAGCATATTTCATCAAAATGTTTGGGCTCTCTCTCTCTGCAGCAGCTTAAAAATACAATAATAATGTTATATTATCAGCATCAGCTTTTCTACGTGCATACCTTTTTATAGGTAAGTCATCTATCTTTCGTAATAACTGCGCACGGATCATTTATATACGTTGATACACAAGGTATTTATGTATATATATTTCTGTTGTACGGTTTTCGTATTATGTGTTTGATTCTGGAAATAACATATCTCATCTTCTTCTTTCTCATCTCGGAGAAGAGATCAACATTTCAAGATGTTATCTGGTTTCAATCCATTCTTTTCTCTTTTTTCCAAGCCAGCCAACAACAAGTTTTAAATTGAATTCTTCTACTGGTCATGTTATTCAACAGTTTCGGTCATCCTCCGCATCTATTACGGCTGGTATGATTCTATTATGATAATACGATCTGGAGAAGATATGAATTTGGAGAGGGAGAGAGAGAGAATCTTTCGCCTTATTGCACCTTGCAATTATGTACAATCTACGTAATACGTACGTCTGTTTCTTGTCTACGGACATTTAATTTTATTATTTTGATTTTCGACTGATTAGAATAAAAGCACAATAATGCAACTCCATGTCGCTTCATGATGTGGACGATGATGATGATGATGATGCCGTGTGCGTTACGTTACTCTAACATATTTCTCAGTAACATTAGGCTCGTCAGCGTACAACGTGCAGCAGTGCAGCAACATTTCTAAAACATTTCTCCTTCTTTGTCCACAGGATAGATTAGTGTGTATTTGAGCTTATCACAAGGCCCATAACGTCATTTGTACTTATATCTACTGTGTTTTGCTAACTATGACAGATACAGACATAGAGACATCTAATGGGACGGGATCTTCACTGAATTGGTGACACTGTTGACAGATTTCTTCTGTTGTTTGGCCGCAGTCCGTGCCCAAAATTTTCCATTCGCGTATTGTTCAAAACGTTATTACTCATTCAGTACATCAAATTAGTATTCAGGCTTCTGGTGGATGCAAATTAATTGTGCGGTACGCCGAGTTTTGCTTTTACGGATTTGTTTGCCCCTGTCAAGTCAGCGAAGAGGCAATAAAAGAATGAATAAATCCCCATATATCATACATGTCTACCCATAAAATCCAGGAGTACTTGTTGTTTTATAACCGAAAAATCACTGCTTGAGTCAGTGATGAAGAAAAGCTTTTTATTTTATACATTTTTTTACATTAGCAATGTTTGATTACTAACCTCTAGGTGGAAAGTCTCTAGTGACTGTCAGGATTCGACGAGTAATTGAACGTGAATAATTTTTTATACATCATGGAAAAAAATGTATCCGAAAACTGTCTAGGGTACACCATGATGCACATATCCATTCACTAATACCGTATCGCATTTACACAATGATAAATTTTAGTTTTGGTACATTTCATCTTGTGTACGGCGATTGTGCATCACTTAAATTTGGTTTGACTAGCCTGGTGACTGGACCATTTTCCTCTATGATCATGATAGCTTGAAAGTGCTTGCCACAACTACAACCAGAACATATTATGCGTAGGTATACTCTGTTGTAGGATTGCTTTCATTTCATTTGTAGTAAAAATGCTCTACTGATTAGATACGTCACTGTGTAATATAAATGGTCGTATAAAAATGTCAGGTTGTGGGTATCCCTGTTGAAAGCTCTAGATAATTTATTGTGTAACACTCAATTTAGATTTTTATCTGGTAGATATGCTTGCTCGAAGTTGTACATTTGAAGTAGTACAATACAACAAGTTATATAGTGTAGCGGGAATTTACGTAGGTACTGCGTTTGTTGTTCCGATCATATTTTACAACCGCATTTTTATATACTGATGAGATGAGCTAGTTGAGAAGTAAGACAGCTACGGTATGAGTGTAAGGTGTATAAAGCGAGAAAATTGACGGAATCGAGTCGTAAAATGAGCCTGAGATTGAAGTCGTTTTATAGGGATGTTCGAACAAATTAGTAGGGAATCATGTGTTATGCTCAACGTGTCAAATGGAGGCGCTCATCGCACAGCTATTTCAGTGTCAATGGTTTAATATTATTTTTTTTTAATATTTAAGGGAATTGTGCTATAAAAAATAGACAATATCGCCATTTTAAATACGCTTACACCTCTTCGATAAAATTTCTCGCGTTATTCTAAGGACAAGCTCCAAGTTTTTTTCCGTTTTCGGTAATCAACCGCTTTGAAAAGGCTAAAGGCACTCTGCAGGCACTCATACAAACATATTGTTGCTTTCTACCAAAAACATGTAAAAAGAACCTCATCTTTTTTTCTGAAGATGCTTGCTTGCATGAATTTCCTACATTTGCCACGATATCCTCTCAGTCATCTCGAAAGTTTCATGTGTGGTACGTAACCAACTACCAACCGCTCACAACATCTCATGGAGTCAAGAAATTAAGTTAGCACTTGGTGAAGACGGCTCACAGCGAGGTGTGCTCCTCAGGGGGCAATCACAGCTCACGCTAAACACCTTGAACTTGAATTATAATACTTTATGAACAACGAGCTTCATCTGTCCTCTTCCTTTTACTACTACCAACAACATTATTAGCAGGTTTTAAAAACTCATAAACATTATTTATCTTTTTTTGCCAGAGTCGGTCTCCAGTGCTGTACCTCAACCAAATGTACCGTTTGTATGTAAGTTTGTTGTAACGTAACTTACAGCCCGTATAAATGTGGCCTACCTACCTGATGTAAAACCATGTTTCTTTCGTAATAGTGAACCTGAACGAATAAAAACTCAACAACTTCCACTTGTGTATGACATAATAATCCTTTGCGAGCTTAATGTGGCAGCATTTTTTGTCAAAAAATGCAATAAAATATATTGACAACGACGAGGAACATAGTGTTAACAGGGCAAGTCATGTGTTCTTCGAATGAAACTTATTACCAAATTTGGAGAATTTTAAAGTTCCACATTTTCTTGACGTACCTTTATGGAGATTTGTGCATTATGAAAATCAAGTAGCTTCTTTTAAAGGAAGGGTATATATACACATCTGTTTATACGGTACTCCTAAAAACGAAATCACTTCTCATAAATCAAATCGGGTAATGGAATGATGAAAATGAGTTGTATTTTCTACTTATCGTTAATGAACAATCCTTTATCTTGCAGCGGAATATTGTATTTTGATGTCGATTTTTTATGAATGAGGACAAGTTCATTTCTCTCACAAGAATTATTATTTTAAAATACAAAATCAGTTTGGACGTCGTAATGACCATCTCTTATATTTCAACATTTCTATGAATATTTTCAAGGCGATCATAACTTTGGGTCAGTCAAATCCACGCAAGCGGAATAAATGGATGCGTTTATTTAAAGCGATAATATAAGTATTATTTTAAAACACATTTAGCTCTTTCCCAGTCACTCTCTGGTCGTGAATACACACTATGCGTAGCTTAGCTAGATACTATTTTAAAATCAAAACGGGGAGAGCTGTTGTGATATTGCCTGTCTTTCATCGGGAATATGAATAATACAAACAACGGCAACAGGCAGTCTTACAAAAAATATAGACCGCTGTGCCGTTTTTAGTGACAAGAAAGCGGGTAGGCAAACATGATTTTTCTCTGTAGTAAAAAAAACGGTGACTTATTCCACCACGTTTTCTTTTTCATCTCATTTCATTCAACATTTCTATTAAAACTTTTTTAACAACAACTTATAAGTTATCCCCATGAAATAAACGTTGCCACATGAGAGAGGGAGAAGTATAATTTTTCAAAAGACAGGTTAGCCCACCCAACCCGCATGCAACAGGTAAGCCACGATATTATGGCTTAATGAATGCAAACGATTTACATCACGCAATCACTATAAAAAATGTTTTCCAGTTCACTCAAATAAAAGCACATGTAGAAAAAAAATCGTTGCATACATATATTTCTCTCTATCCGTACGTGTCCTGTAGTAATTCATGTATTTTACTTGTAGCCTGCACTGTACCAATGAACGGTAAAACGTGGTAAAAAGATACACAGTACAGCAGTATACATACAAAATAGCATGCTGAAGTACAGATTTTACCCGTAATGCTCAATCCTCATTTTTTCTCTCGAGGAGTGAATAAAATTGTCTTTAAAAAAGTTCAAATAGGATAACACATTAACGTATTCATACGCTATGCATATTACGCCTGAAAAAAAGTTGTTACCTGTTTCGATTTTAAAGGGAATAAATTTGTGTGTTATTTATATAATATGCCTACCTCCTACAAAAAAGTAGCTCTTGCGCACTGCATATAGTAGTAGTAGTATAAGATCATTGAGACTGAAACTGAAGTTACGTATTAAGACATAAAACAAAAGGTATAACAACTTTTCTCTAATTTGATGGCAGAAATGGTTCAACGATTTACGAATTCCGCTGTCTCCCTCTCTATTTCTTCAATGTATGTAGTATTGAAAGAAGAACTCTATTTTATATTTACTTGCATGTGCTCAAACAGCCTCTGATTACCAAATGATATTCCCAGGCAGCCAAATCAGACGAGGAGGTATATACCGACGTATACAGAAATATTACCACCGCCACCACCAGCACCAGCAGCAGTTTCATTTAAAATGTACCTCTCTAGCAGCCGATGTTGGATGTGTATATGTATTATATTTATTTACCCAGGGAAAAATATCTCGAAACAGAAAAGGAACTCCCAGAAGTGTTTCACTGTACTAATCACAAAATATACCTTTTACTTGTTCTTGCAAACTTTTTTGGAGGAGTGATCATATCATCGTCATCATTATCATCAACATCATCAATGCAGTAGTAGTTGATCTCACCTACTCCATTGCGGCATTTTTACGTGGCGTTTTCCTTTTGGTTGGTGTACGTAATTTAGATGCCCCACTAAACGGCGGTATTTAGATAATATTAGGTAGTAGAGAAAACTTGATGTGTGAGTTCCACCACCGGCCACTGAACATGATGACGATAATTATGCAACATAATAACAGGGCTCTGTATCTACTACTAAATTGAAGAGCAACTTTTGTGTAAGGTAAGATGAAGGTAATAGAAAGAAGAAAAGGAATAACCGCGGACGACGACGATGATGATATGTATGCCATGATCACGATGATGATGACGATGATGATGACTAGTCCAATTTTCAAGAGCGGAAAGAGTGATATTTCTATCGTCTTTGTAGTGTTCCTTGTTATTCACATTTTTTTGCTAGGCTGCATCATCGCAATGACAAGGGTGGACACATGCACAAATAAACAAAAATACAGCCATATTACGAGATTTGTAAGTGTAGCTCGTATAGAAGAAATTGCATATTATGTAGTTTGATCAATATTTTCAAATTTTACTAAAGGTATGTATTGATGCTGCTTTAAGAAAATATTTTGTGTAGTTTGACAGGAACCTTTTTAGACAGTTGACGACCAAGATATAAAGCCATTAATGTCATTAACGGCAGAAAGACAAATAAATGCCATTTTGATGTAACCTCTTTAATGCTAATTACTGCAGCAGCCAGAGCCTTAGGTTTTCATGTTCTGAGAAGCCAAAAGAATTGCAAGGTAGGAATAACAAGAGAGGTTTTACGTGCATTTTTTATTAAATGGAATGATAATTTTAGGTAAAAGGAGGAAGTAGTAATAAAGAAGATATGGTCCGTTAGTATGCCATTAGTTAAACACAGCAACGGTGCGCAGAAGGTTGAAAATGACGGACACTGCAGTAAAGAGAGAGAGAGAGAGAGGACCATCACGAGACAGAAGAAGCACAACCAGCACAGTTTTTGTCCCTGTTACCAGAATGTAATGGTTTTTGCGAAATTCCGTGTGGTCCTCTGTGGGGTGTTGAAAAATAATGTGTTCTACTACTACGCATCAATTTAATAGTTGAAGCTGCACATGACGAGGATGATGGTAAAACTTTCGTTTTGTGTAATTATCACCGACTTGTCTGTATCAAAATATATTCACTGAGTTCATTACGCTCATTCCGATAAAAAAGAACACCGTTTTTATGATAATAACTTGCAACAAGAATCCCTCGAATAAAGGTCATAATACCTTTGTGTGAGAGTGTGCAATCTCAGCAAATTTTGCAACCTTCGCTATTTCTATACCCCATGACCGCTTCTACACAATATATATACACATTCAGCCTCTGTTCAGAAAAATATTTGAGAGATGCCCACTCCGTTAAATTTTCATATTATTTTGCAATTCAAACATTTTTTATGGCCAAGCAGTTTTTTCTGTGTAGTAAAAAGCAATCAAGCGGGACTACCATCAGCATCAGCGCGTTAAATACTTGTTCCAAAAGATCTTTAGAGAAAAATCAATGATGCACTTTTTAATAGCTTAATTTACTGGGTAAAAAACTTGTTCAGCTTGTGTTTGTATATAATTTGAGAAGATTAAAACTTTGGCTGTGTTGTCGAGAGAAGGTTTTTAAGGGGCATTAAATAACCATGATTTTCTCCCGAAGGTCTCTCAATTTTCCTCCTCTCTCTCTCTCTATACAGAGGGAGATATACAATTTCTGGATGGGTAGTAATAGTAGCAGCCATGTAAGTGGCGTTTTTGGACAAGTTGCACTAACAGCAGCACCAGCACCGCCAACAACAACGTATATACACATAAGGCTTTCTTTTTTCATGGTCATGACAAATGAATGGATAGAGCCATGTAATTAATTCTAGCCGGCTGTGAATAGGGAAGGCTAAAACATACCTCCCTGACTGCTTGCTGCCTCGCTTCTTCTTCGCTCTTCGCCAGAGAAAAATAGAGAGTACAGAAGAAGAACACGTATGGAATTATTAGATTCCCTTTAATAATCATTCTTGCTTGGGAGATGCCGACAATGCGGACCAAGACAGGGAGAGAGAAACGAGAGAGAGAATCAGAAGCAACAGAATGCCTGTACGATCTTAATAGGAGGTTGTAGAAATAAGAAAATGTACACTGGATATATTAAATGAGATTCAATACGCGCATGTGGTGCACATCCTTCTGCTTCCTTCTGTTCGTAACGTGACGTTATAAGGAACAATTATCAAAAAGGGCCACTTCCCACATTCATGCTCAATAGGAAACTACGTTCTACACTAGAACAGTGTATCACTGGGAGTTGGATAAAATGGGGATATAAACTCCCAGCAGACAAGAGGGACAACCAACATTTATTAAAATGGGTTTGCGTTCCATCTCTAAGCATGATCACTTTGAAGTAATTGAAGTAACACATACGATTTCTGCTATATACAAACGCGTTTTTTGTTTATGGCAACCGATTCAAAGTAGTCAACAGGCTGGCAACCCTTTAAACGTTTAATATCACAGATTAGAGCCTAATATGCCAGGAAATGGGGCATAACCTGTAATTGAACAACTATATTGTGCGCAGGAATTATCGCTTCCCAGTCCGCATTCCCCATTTCACTTTCCTTCTGATTCGAATGTCTCCTGTGTCCTGACCCTGGGTTCTTGGGTCAGTTTGCTGCTAGATTTGATGGCGATAGCAATTCGTGTTTAACAGAGGGATAGAATATACACCTTGTATCAAAAAAGAACATTGTGGTTTATCATTGATATAAGGAATGGCATTTTTTATGTATAGGTTTACTCCAGTCTCAGTTCGTTAGAAATTGGGTTTTATTCAGAATGGGAGGATATGCACGTCTATAAATTCTAATGACAACCCAAAGCTGATGAAGTTTTTATGCCTATCCAACTTTCATACTTTTTTGCCACCGTACAAATTTTCCGCTTTAATGCGTCATTTTCTTTTTTGAAATGAGCAAGCTTTCATTGAAAATGTATTACACTGCACAAAATCAGTAAAAGTAGATAGGGACTATGGATTGAACAATTTGTATTCTATGAATTGAGAAAATTTTTGCATCTATCATGCAACGTTTATAAAGCTCTGCTGTAGTTTATATTTGAGAAGAAATTTGAAACACCCTGCAGTAGTATCACGGCGTTATGTGGCGCTATAAATATTTGTAATTTGACAGACGCATTTTGTTAAACCCACTGGCATATTTTTACTAGGAGGAATCATGGACATCTAACTCATTCTCTTTCCAGCGAGACGTTTTACCCGATCTGGCCCTTGCATGGCAATCCAACGCATTTGCATGAGGAATGGCTCTATGCTTGAGGGAAAATTTCACTTGTTCAACTCTTATGTACTATTTACTCTCCACTTGTATGTACATTTATTTGAATGTATCTTCATGTTTTGTAATAATATTCCCAAGCAAACAAAGTTTAACTTCAGCATTTTTTGTACACACGCTTCCCTTTGGTAAAAACAATGCAATTTTAACGTTGACACACGGCAGAAATTGCTTCATAAACCCTGTCCGTACGAAACAAATTGCATTTTTATTGATGATTGGCTTGCAGGAATTGGTTCTCTCCATGCCTCGTAACTATAAACCTCGATAATGTTATTATTACCTTTATTGTTAGTTAACAACAGCGTTATCCTTGTATCTTCTGTAAAGGTAGTGGAAGTGCAACAAAATTTGTTTTCGCTCGGTAATGATATATATACCTAATCTTTAACCACTCTGGCCCATTCAATTTATGTTGATATTGATTCTCCCAAATGACTTATGACTATACCATCAAGATGTCCACCAAACAAGTATTTTAATACGATAACAGCTTCTTTGTCTGGTTCCCTGTCTGTCTTCCTTACACAATATCTGTTAAAATCTACCTACCTATGCAATCCTGCATACAGCAGAGGGGTATCCAACGAATTTTGTTGAAACAAACTGTCTCATTCTCCCTCACATTGAATACACAAATGCAAAAATTCTTATATCAAAATATATAAGTACCGGGAGTACGTACACATTGAAAAAAGTTGTGTGTTGCAAGACATGGATTAAATCGTCGTGTGGTACTTGCCTTGGGTGAATTAAGTTTTTCTAAAAAAGTAACCAAATCATGTGTAAGCGATCTCTCTCTCATCTCTCTCTCTCTCTCTCTCTCTCTCTGATTATTGTACGTGCATAATATGGTCAGCTAGCTCTCTAGAGCTGCTGCTTTTTTTTGCGCTGTTCGTCGTCGTCGTTGTGTGGCTGTCAGGTAGGCCTCCGAGGTAGAAAAGTCAACAAACCATGCTGGTATATAGTGTGAGTGAAGTAGATGTATATAAGGTGTTCCTATTACATCCCAATATGATCATTAACTGATGCCTCCATGATGCACGTCGTGTACTTTTTACATAATATATTATTATTTAGTCAAGTATGCATATATAAATATGATCTTGAGGGAAGACTTTTGAAAGAATCAGAGATGAGAAGGGGAGAGGAGAGGGAAAGAAGAAAAAATTGAGATTCCATCAAGATTGTCTTGCTCAACACGAGTATATTAAATAGCTGTTGTTGTGTGTGTGTGTCTGTCTGTCTTTGTGTGTACGATAAGTATTATGTGTTGTGGCTGTCTTCCTCTTTCTTCTTCTTGAAACTTGAAACTGAAACGAAGAAGCCCCAGACTTGATCAACCGTCCAACCTCCTCACTTATGATTATTACAGAGTGCTTTAGTCGGCAGGGGAATGCCGCCTTTGTATTATTACACTCGTCATCATCAGTAGTTTCATCTTCATCATCTCTACGCGCAGCCTCATCATCATCTTCATCAAGGGAAAAACAATGACCAACCTGTTGCTTCCGATATTGTTATTTTGTACCTTTTCCCAGTTCTCACAATATCTTTATACATGCCTATATAAACTTATACACGCAAGATGAAAGTAGATATGTAGTACTCTTGTATATCAACTTGATATGGTAATCATAGTTTTGTAAATGTGCGTAGGTATTCACATTTTTTATTTGAGAACTTGGTCGTATCTCTATATAATACGAATATGCTTACACGCTGCTATTCAAATTACGTTAAATGTTTTGGAAAATCGTGAAAACACTTCACGTCGTGTGTTTGCCAGTCTATTACGAAGTCGTAAGAATGGTTGATACAGCAAACTATTTTTTTTAGGAAGTTATGATATATGCATCAAATTTGTACACAAAAGTTTTTTTGTAGGAGAACAGGGCACACACACAGAACGCTTCTAATTGCTCCTTCTCTTCATTGTGCCTACCTGCCTAAAATAGTGTGTATGGTGTGTGTGGTGGTATGCTTAATATAAAATAAAACAAAAACCTTTTAAGAATGAAAGAATGATTTGGTAAAGCATTCCTGTAATTTTTTTCTCTTCTGCCTCTTCTGTATCTCTTACCTATTTCAACAATTTTCCCAAATAGATTTTTCCCTCTCCAAAATGACTTTGTCGGACAATTCCATCTTCTGTTTCGGAATTGGTGTTTACACTCCATGATGGCTTCATTCGATCCTTTGGCGATGGCTTCTAAAACACCCCGATTCTCACGTACCAGTCTCTGTTGCTTTTTCCTCAGTACTGATTGTACTGCCGGCTCCAGATAATTGTTTCCTATGTTCGCACCTCCAGGAATGGTGTTATGTATTAAATTATTTGGCTCTCCCACTTTGGCGATACCCCTGAGGGGAAAAAGAAGAGAAAAAAATGTATGTAATGTACACAGTTTTAAGAGAAAATTTGAGAAGATCATACAAAAAAAGCTTAAAAGACCCCTTTTCACGTTTTTATAAGCAATCATAATTGAGATTTACAAAGTCGTAAATTTCTAAAGAGGATGCTGCTGCTCTTTTATGAGAAATAAGTTTATTATGCGATGAGAATGAAAAAGGCAATAATTATGCAAGCTATACTACTACACTTAAAATTCTGCAGTTGTGTATCTTATATACACGATACGTCTCTACAGAGAATCTCTTCACTCTCTGGCTATATGATCCGTCTAGGATGTCTCGCTTCTTCTCCTCTTCTTCGGAGGAATTATCTTGCAAATCTAGTTCTTCTACTTGCACCATGCATGAAGGTGGTCAGACTAAATAGGCTTGAGTACATGACGGTTATGACTATTCCCTGTCAATGATGATGTCATCTGCCTCTAAGTGGGCATTACTCACATGATTATATTACAAGTCACATTAGCATTCAGTTACAAATTGTATGTGCGTCGTCGTCGTCGGTGCACTCACAATCACTGAAGAAGCTCCATAAAGTCGAGAAATTGGCTTGTTACAAGTGATAAATAAAAATCATTTAGCTTCTCTACTTTTTCTTAACCTTTCGTTCCTCCTAGAAATGCTAATTGACAGCCGGTGACATTTATGGCAATAATGTGGCTCAATGAGAAGCTCCTTTGAAAAAATGTGCACATCGCATCGGTGATGATGAGCACGGATATAACAACTTATCTGCGGGGCTGCCTATAAAATTAAAGTTCGGGTTTTCCACACAAAATGCAAAGCAGCGAGCAAAGTCATCCGTATTCTGGGGAAAGCATTTTCCACGAAAAAAGACTGACACATGCAACAGGTAGCTCAATATTTTTGGTAGATATATAAATATCCAAGCGAGCATATAAATATAACCAGTCAGTCACATCATCTCCAAAAAAATCTAATCTCTTTAATGACAAAGAAGCATATTATTTTCTAACAATACTAAACAAACCGCTTGTTGTTGTAACAAAAGTAGTTTGCATTTACTTCTCTTTCTTCTTCTTTTCAGCTGTTTTTCCTTGACAGATTCTATACATCAATTCATAAGCCACTACTAAAGCCACTGTGTGTGACTGTCCGACTAAAAGCCGCATAGATCCTGATCCGTGTTATTTACTCAGTCACTTTTCTAGCTCTCTACTGTCTCTCTCTCTCTAAACTTGTTGAGCTGTTGATGTATGATATGAAGTTATGCGTTTTATTTGATTATGCTTTTATCGGACCGGACAAAATCCGTGGGAAAGCCTGAACGAAGACAGCAGCAAAAGGGAACAGTAAGTGCATCATATCTCTTACTAGAGATACTCTCAACCATATCTGATAACTCAAGAAGATATCCGATGTGGCATCATTTTATTTTGATTCATTAATCAAACAAAAAGGAACCACGCATAAAACACAACAGTGAAAGGTACCATACCACACGATTGAATGTCAGGTGTGTCTACTTGAATATGTATGCCAAGCCTTATATTCATGCTTAACTTCACTCTAAAATGCGCACCATCATAGACTCTGTCAGTCAGTCATGACTGCCAAGTGAATATTTCAACGTTTAAAAGCTGTACAGTACACATTACTCACTCCCTACACGACTCACAGTCACTTGGCCGGTTCACTCCACCAGTCCCTCTCGGACATTTTGCTGGACAAAGAGAAATACAGGACAAACTAGAGAGAGAGTTCTACGTGAAGAAAAAATCCATATGCCTCCTTGGTAGAAAGAGTCCCAGAAAAAAATAGATACACGATCAGAAAGCAACAAGTCGGAAAAAATGTGTAGGTAGTTAATTGTGGTAACATGTTTTCTTCATGTTATGTGCCATGCTACTGCCTTTCTGGCCTTTTTTAGCTTGGCAGCCGACGACAAAAAAAGGAAGGACGACCTCACCGGTAGATCTGCGACTTTTCTTAATGGACTCGTTTGTAGTACATTGGATGATTACATAGTTAATAGGGAAATGTTTCACCAGACATTGCTTTATTACGTTAAACGCTGCTGCATAGCAGCGATGAGCAACCACCGCCAGTATTTGGGTGCCGTGGTTGGGAACGGAGAGAGTGAGGTAAGATAAGCTCGATGGTATTGATCATGGTTATGACTTTCACACAAGCAGCAACAAAATGGATGTTTGTTGTTCATGAAAGTTGAAAGTGTGTGACAGGAAAAAATGTGACTACATTGTACAACTATGAGTTTGCATGCCTACGTAATTAGGCACTACCTGGTTGAGGATGTAAAATACTGGCATGAATCCGGTACTAGCTTTACCTAATTACTAATTACTGAATTACTGCAGTGACCGCAATGATGCATTTATGCTAAAAATTCAGGTAGTTCTAAAGGGTTATACGAACAATTCTGTCAACTATATTTGTAAACACACGCAGTAAAAATATGTAAATCTAGCAGCACGAATAAATTATAAATTTTTAAATTGTAGGAGTATTGTTTGTTTTATCTTAAACGTCCTCTTAAACGACATCCCTAAATCATTGCTTAAACTTGAGAACATTTAAACATTACTTTTTCCTTAGCGCGCATATTTGATTCAGAATTTTCCAGAGCCGATAAACAACGTGGTAGGATTAGATGGAGAAAATGAGATTGAGGTTACAGTAACAAAAGTACACCCGCAACGTATTATCGCTTGTGTGAATCGATGCATCATAAGCCATAAACAAATTCGGTAGAATGATGCACAAACCCAAACATGTACGTATAATAATGCTCTGCCTCGTGATCTGCCCATTTACTACATTGAGTAATGAAACCTGTACAAAACTAAATGAAATGTCCTACTGATATGATAAACTCTCAAGCATGGTTTTTGTTTTAAACGGAACCAGCACAAAGAACGAACAACAACGGTGATCTAAGACATCTCTCTATCATCGTCATGCATGAAGCAGTAAATTCCTTTCGCCTTTTTTCTTTCATACGTAAACGCGACTAATATACCCAGAGAACAGGTAGATTTACAAGGCTAAGCACACATGAATCTGTACATCTCTACATTTTCACGATTAAAATAAATAGAACCAGACCAAATGAAGCATACTACTGCTTTGAACTTCAAACCAGAGCAAAGCTGTGTAGAAAGATATGGTGTATCAGGATCCTCATCATTAGATTCTACATACAAGAAATTCGTACCGCGCTATACTTTTCTCTGGGACAGTGTGTATGTCCAAAAAATTGGTGTTTTCGTCCAGCTCTTCTTCTAATCCGCATTCCAGTCACATAAAATGTGAGATTGAAGATATCTTTTATAAATCCCTTTTTTGTTTCACATGCATAAGTAATTTGTAATCTGCTTGCTGGTTGTCCATTTACCCCGCTGATCTGTGTATTAAGAGAAATGATACTCAACCCTAGCGTATATCTGTCTAACAAAAGAGGTTTAAAAGTGATATGAATAATGGGACAGATTTATTTCAAGACAAGAAAACAAAACATATCTCATATCTCTAAATGCACATTTGTTCGCTTTCTTTTTTAATCTTAAATAGATTTGTAATGAAGCTTAACATGGCAGACGACCACAAAAAAACTAGTTGATAAGGTACAATTATAAGACGTAATAATAAGAAATACACTGATTGTGCAAATCATCTAAAATATTTGGTATTTTTGTCAATGCTGTCACGTGAATATAAATAACCGGAACATTGTTATACTATAAGGTTTGTACTATACTATAAGGTTTCCTATTAAGAGGATGTCCCACTTCGCCTCTGTTTCTTCAAGCAGAAATAATTCAAACACATATCATCTTCATTATGTTCTGAAGGAGAGAAAATGAGAGTCATGAAGATACCGATGATGACAAGGAGATCATTTCTCGCCATTCATGCATAATGGGTGGAAGAAGCATACCTTAACCATTACTAGTATTTACGACGTTAATTCACAGTGCTTTGCCACTTCCTTTAACTGCATTCTTTCGAATTGAAATGGCAAGTTCACAAATAATAGCAAAGAAGTAAGATGTGCTATACCGTCCTTACGTATCAAACAAAGTGGGCAGGGATCACCCAACTTCCCTAACTATGGAACGGTTTCTCTTACCACACGTATCACAAATTGGTCATCACCTCATCATCCCCCGTCAATGACCAGTATAACAGAAGATGATGTATTCACGATTGGTAAAATTTTTGTTCCCTGTAGATTTAAGGACGCGTGAAGAAAATCACCAGTTTTTATGATCAAGCCAAGCCAGAGGACAAAACAGAGTAATAATGGGAAACATTTCAAGTCAACATTGGTGAATAGCAAAAAGGCATCCAGAGAAAAGGAAATGGCAAAGAAGGGATGGGAGAAGATCTTTTTTGAGGTTCACTTCAACGCACATTCTTGCGCTTTTCCTATTGCTGATAGTATTGTTGTCTTGTTGTTGGTGACTGTATCTCTATGCATATTATTATACTA
Organism: Callyntrura sp. NNG-2020; assembly: GCA_027744055.1. Classification (NCBI taxonomy): domain Eukaryota; kingdom Metazoa; phylum Arthropoda; class Collembola; order Entomobryomorpha; family Paronellidae; genus Callyntrura; species Callyntrura sp. NNG-2020. The sequence goes on from JAHZNE010006492.1 coordinate 17,667, forward strand.
CCACCACAGTTTTGTTAAAATTGTAAAATGTCATGTAACTTTTATCGTTAAACTATTCTGTGTGCAATCCCCACTCATCGCTGCCGAAGGCCAAAGGGAGCATGTCGAAAGCAGCGAAAAGGCCCACAACGGCGAGCCTTTTGTGTGAGCTGGCTGAAAGTGACACCGTGTGTGGGACTTTTCCAACACAATGGGTGTCACGAAACAATCATTACTTTGTTGCTGCATCCTCACAGCACCATGATGATGATAATGATGATATATATTTGCCATTGTTGATCTTGAGACTTGATGCAAGAATGCTACCATAATAGTAATAAACGTAATAAATAAGGAAGAACAAGATGTGCTCCCGGCTACATACAAACACACACTTTTATTCCTTGTCGTCGTCGTCGTCGTCTATTCTCGTCTTGCTTCAAAAACTTCATCTAAGCCAAACGTAACCACAGCAGGTTCTTCCATTTCCACCCATTATTATTATTACCTACTACACTCCTCTTTTCAACGTGATAACGTGTCCCTTTCTTAAAGGTAGAGTGATGATAATATGGAACAACAAAGGAATGCAAGAGGAACCCTAATTTAACTCAATAAAATAATTAGCTGTATAACAAACGATAACAATGAGAGCGAACATGGGATCCAAGTAAGATATCATTGTCAAAGAGAGGAAACGCAACGGTAGGTAAAAGTGATGATTAGGTATTTTGTACTTGTTTTGTCCGTGGATACGTACGAAGAGAGAGAGAGACTCAAGGCGAATAAATTCATTCGCATACAACAATTTCACCTTCCTTCCCTTTTCCCTCTTTCCGGTCTGGTGCGTGCGCTCAGCCCATTGAAAATGACTGTAATTTATATACTGTAAATCCGAGTTGGTGCCATGTCATGTCATCATGTCATATTCGTCATCATGTATACTGTCATGATCATCATAAACATGGAAAACACGTAAAGTGATGCCGAGAACAGCTTAAAAGCTTTATTCATTTTATACTGATACGAAATCGAAATAGACTTTCGGACAAACATTCTTATCGGAGATGATGATGGCAAAGTCAATATTCATACGCGTTATCTGTCTTCCCTCTCATGTTTTATTTTTAAAACGGAGAGATGTGTTTGGTTGTTGTGTGTCTGGCTACGTTTAAAAAAGATGACACTAATAATATTCCCTGTGATGATGATGATGTCCTTTTAGTATCTTATCAATATATAAAAAAGGACAATGACTACATGATACTTTTATTCTTTTCTTTGTTGACTTGAGCTATTCTATCTCATTGTTCACATTCCGACTCCCATTTAAAAAGACATAATGGTACACGAATTAACTTTCATAGCTGCCCTATTTGAGCGAAATTTTACGGTGTACACACACTACACCAGATAAAATAAACTATCATCAAAGTGGCTTGCCAGGAAGAAAGTACCCAGAAAAAAGCGAGTTCTTGTTCAGAGTGCGATAAGCTAATTAGAAAACAATGCTGTAAAGTCCAAAAAGGTAACATTTTAAAATACCCCCTATTTTCAAGGTTGCTGGATAAATTCATTCATTTTTTTTCTCTCAGTCTTTTATCTAAGATAACCGTAATTTATCGCGTTCCCTCTTTCACTCGATGAAGCAGAGAAGGTAAACCACTTTTAACCATTGTGTACCTACATGCACTACAAGATTAGAATATTGCGTATCGAAATGTTTTTCCTTGCTGCTTGGAATACTGCTTGCTGCGGTCTGTTCTCGATATTGATGCAGCAGTACCAAAGATAAAAATAACATGATCTGCTTTCTACCCTGTTGAGTCAGAGAAACGGTTTTAAGCGTAGTTTATTGCATTCCTTCAAGATATAACAAAATATCACACCTACGCAAAAAGATTTCTGTCAAAAACAATTAAACGTATCGCTGTATAAAAAACATACATGGTGTTACCACTGAAATGTGATGATGACTACTTATGCGTATTATACCCATCATTTGTAGACATCTATCTTCCTCGTGTATAAAATGTACTGCCTCGTAAAATCAAGCAGACTGAAAAAAATGCATCTTTGATGGGATTTCGTGGCACACAGTTTAGTACGGTGTAAAGTGATCATTTTTGTGTACAAAAATAATGTTGACATTACAAAGACCGATGGAGAGCGAGAGAGAGAGAAGCCGAGAGGGAGAATGAGACTACGTATGTATTTATGTATACCTGATGAATTCATATTCACAACTGTGTGAAGCAAGTTATATCTAGACAAATAACAAATTATATAGTCGAAAGAAGCGCACACCAGCAAAAAGAGATGATTATGCCGACAGACAAGTGAAAGGCGCACGAGCGAGAGTACACACATACACAAATGCACTTTTTGTAAACTGTCGGCATGTGTTCATGTATCATCATGATCATAATAATAATAATAACAATAAAATAACCATAATAATTGTTAAACAAATAAGGAATGATGCCCAGAACAGCGCTCGTCTTCTTTGCAGTTATTAGCATCGCGCTCCCCATTCACCACTACACAACGCACACACTGTGGTCATATAATACCACCTGCAACTATAACGGCTACTACTTCCTACTAGCAGAAGAGTATCTTGTTCAGCGAGCAATGATGTTTGGCTTACTAAAAAAACTTTATGGCAGAGATTTTTTCCTACTCGTCTGACTGAGTTTATCTTTCGGGCGGAATTTAAAGATATTGTGTGTACACGATAAGTATGACAGCTACAGGATTGATAAAACAGTCTAGTTTTCAGATAAAAGTTTTGATTTTTTTAGAGCTCTTGTACGTTATAGACTGATGAAATGCCGTAGTAGATTTAAAAGGTCCAGATTTAAATATGAATCAAGGGATTACTAGGACAAAGCTGAAATTATGGACGTACTTACGGAAAATTATAAAAAAGCTTAAGGCACAAAGTGTAGTTCAGAGTGAGATTAAAATGTATGGCTTTCGTTCGCATTTACTGAAAGTAACACTGCCTTTTTGTTGAAAATCCCAGTATGAAGTGTTTTAGAGGATGATGATAATAAAATACATATCTGCAAACAACAAAATGCACACATCATGTTTTTCCTTTGGTGGTAAGTGGTAACATGTCCGCTCTGTCTCGCTCTCTCCCTCTCTTTACCACTCTCTGGTATTATGTATCAGTATCAAAAGACTAAAGCAATTTCCATTCTTCACGCTTTGCTGCACAGTGCGCACAGTAATATGGAAGGAAAATGTGAAAATTACATTTTCATAATGCATGCATATACAGACATGATTTTGTGTGCTGTGTGGTGTGTGTATGTGTATGTAAATGAAGGGGATAAAAAAAAGCAGATGCGTCCTACTTTGAGCATGGATTTTTAATGGTGATCTCATGCACTTGTGTCGTCTCCTAGTCAAGCTGTTTTTTTTGCTGTTTTTGTGCCATGAAAAGGTTCACACCTCCAGCCAGTTATGGTTGGCAGACTCATTGTTGTTGGGCTGGTTGTTTTCTTGATCTACATAATAAATTCACAAGTAATGTAATAGGTAAACAGACAGAGAAAAAAATGATATGGATCAGAGAACTTGCCTTTAGCAGCTGCTACATGAAACTAATACCAACCACAGGCTAAGTCCGACGGAGAGTCAATAAAAAACGACTAATACTCCGGTCGGTGTCTTATTCTTGATGACATGAGAAGGAACATTCTAAAAAGCTGTTCGTCATTCGATATGCTAAAGTTTAATAAGTATATGGAGGAAAGGATGATGATATGTGCTTTACCCGAAGTGCACGTGAAGTATACACAAATACAATCGCTTTGTGTGGTTAGGCCAGAATATAATCCAAAGGTTCAATGAGTTTTTGCACAATAATTAATAATTACTATTATTACTGGTATGCAAAGAAGACTATTTATTATAAGATAAAAATAAAGAATTTATTTTCTGCCTACATGCTCTAATGAGCTTGCTGTTTAGTTAGCAAGTGCTAAAAGATGTGAAAAGGTTCTCAATGTCATTATCATCATCATCGTCGTCGTCTATCCAGCAAGCCCCAGCGGCTTATAATGTGCTTACTGCTGTACCATATTTATAAAATATTAATATTAATGTGTTTAGGTGCGCAGGTATTAGAAAAGGGTAATGGATATACCCCCACAACAGAGATCTCAACCACACCATTAAGACGGTTTAATGTCAGAAAATCCCGAGCTTGTACACGCCGGCCTTTATTATGTTCAATGAACTACTAGTGGATTGAATCAAGCTTGTTGATGATTACAGAGGTGGGTAAGGATGGAGTCCAGTGACAAGAAGGCAAAACCGAGGGTTATATGAAAAAGAGACATTTACATGACAAAATTATGTAACAACATGTGTACAACTCAGTGAACATCGACGAACTGTTGGAATGCTGAAAATTTTCAGTTTGCTTCTGCACTTTGCAAGTTGAGTTAATGAGTTTCTTGCCGCGGTCCCTCTATTTTCGTGAACGTTCGACGTTAATATTATCAAGCGACAAATTGTGTGCCACCAACCTCACTTCAGCCGTCTTTTTTCTTTCCAGCCTATTTGCTGTCCTCCTTCCGCTACTTTACCTTTCTGCTTTTATTGACTGCCATCCTTAGAGAAAAAAATGCGAAAAGGTGGAAAAGATGTATCGTTTCTTTTGCTCTCTTCTTTTTAGACGAAGAAAGATTTGTTCTTTCCATTTCACAAACAGCATTCAACAAAAGTGAGTTTGGAACGTAAACAGAAAAAAAATTCAATCAGGTAGGTCAACGCACACTTAAAATGCCATTCGCATCAACAGCGGTAGCACCCTAGACCCTATGAATCCTGCTGGGCAATAATATATGCGTGTGTTGTGTTGTATAAAGCTGATCCCTTGCTCAGATTTTGAAAGATTTCAATCTAAACATGTTATGTACATAGAAAACACACTTTAAATGCTACAGAGAGCAACATGCACACATTCAATATTACGTTTAAGCTTGCTTGCTGGAGAGCACATACATATTCGTCCTTCATTCAAGAATTGATTCAGTCGTCCTGGAATAAAAATCTATTTTACATTCATCCCCGCTGAGGAATGACAATGAGAAACAAGCCTTCTAGTTACTTTAATGCTACTTCACCTTTCTTTCATTTTTATTTGTCAGCCATCTCATCTCACTAATATTACCATCATCATCATTTTCGACATCCGTTTGGTTGTGCAAGAGCGAGATTTACCAGAGATTTTTTTGTAAAAAAGAGAATCCATAAAGACAACAATAAGTACAACATTAGACAGTAATTCACTTTTGTAGGTAATGTATTTACACAACAGAACAGTCAGAAAGGAACACGGATTTTCTTCACTTGCACTGCTCGCACTCATTAATAACAATCGATTCTGCTTTCATTCAAGAATGAACATGCTTGCTCTCACATTCATCCATCGATCAATAGAAACTTGCTTTAGTTCAGAAAACAGCTGCCGACACATACACACACATACACACACAAATACTTTCAATGATGATGATGATGTGATCCTGTTGTCGTAATTGTAAACTCTGAAAAGTAAGATTTTTTCCATAAAATGAATACATCATCATCACCACTGAAAATGAATGGACTTGTGTCCTCTCTCTCCCCCTGATAGCGCTGTGTGTTCTCTCTTGTTTGCCACATAATGGAAAAACACGGTGTTTCTTTTATCTCCGTGTACCGAAAGAAGTGTTTTGTGCGAGTGTGTGTGTGTGCTCCCCCGTTATAGACGTAACCGAGAACAAAATATGTTCATAAGGATCTTCAAAAAGAGTTTAGACTACGTAAGCCGACTTTTCTGGTTTTTTCTCTCATATTTCATACGTATTGTTGTTGGCAAATGGGAACGGAGAGAGAGAGACCCTGTCAAGGATTAGTGCGTGTGTGGCTTTTTATATCAAACCAGATGATGATGACTCAAATATCAAGTACTTTTTACGACTACTTTATTAGCATGCATGCACGAGCTCAGAGGGAGTTTTTTTGTCACCGGCTCTTTTGCAGGATGCAGGGGAATAGAAAATTGTAAAACCTACTTTTCTGTTCATTTATATGTCTAATTTATATATTCGCTTGTGCCTCTGAATCGGGCAAACGTGAAGTATGAACAATAGGACACAACGATACACAGGATAAAAATTAGGCCACATCAGTGTTGTGGTACCCAAATAAATACCCAGAATAGCGTTAGAAGGATAAAACCACTCGACTCGACATGTAGTGCTTTTGACAACGACAGGAGTTGGGAGTTTAGTAAACGGGAAATCATTCACAGAGAACGAGATAAGAAAAGGTCTTTATTATGATTAGGGGACATAATGTTACATTGACGCAAAAATATGCTATCTAAAATGCTGCTAATGCCTGGAACGTTTGGACAAGATTAAGTATTCCGTTGGAGAATCAAGATACAGGCAATACACGAAGATAGTCTTGTTTTGGACATATTTGGGTATATTGTCAAGCAGCACGTCACCACAATATCGTTACAGGGCAAGTAATAAAACAATAGAAGCAAAAATGTAATTGTAGTGATAACGAAACAGCATATTTTTGGTTTCTTGTTCATACTGTCCGTATGGATGGAAGAGTGTACACTTAATTGCACCACACATTATAAAAACTGAACAAAGATATGTGCAGCGGAAAACCGCAGTACAAGAGACAAAATGACTCCCTTTTAAATTGAGATGACAGAAAGGGTGCTTTGGTGTTGTCGGTGATATTGAAGCGATAAAAGGAGCGAAAGAATAATCCCGGCAGCAGGTAAGAAGGCAATAAAATTTTGTGGCAAGCACTATAAAATAGATCGGGGGTATAACAGAACCGTATTATGTGGTTGGATAGTCACGGATTGTCATTTTTACTGCTTCGGTACCTATGTCGCATGCCGACTGATGATTCGATTGAAATGTTTGCCGTGATTATGACATTTATAAGAAAATGATAACTGCACTGTAAAAGGAAATATACAACCGACAATTTTCAACTTGATTACGTTCTCAGAATAGGTACTCAGAATGGTCAATGGTTGATTTGTACATTTTTATGGAATTGAAGTTAGCTTGAAAGTGGAAGAAGAAGCAACGCACCAGAATGAGAGAAACGACTACAACAATTAAATGAGCATAATTTGAAAACAGCATAACGGCAACCAATTAAAAAGTTAAAAAGTACATTTTAGTGAAAATTAATTAATTTTTTACTAAATTCAAAAGAGAATATTTTACTTACCACCACTTGCTCCCCCTTCCCCTCACACGAGGTATACGAGCGGATGACTGAGGAACCATTGATCCCACGAGAATCATTAAAGCGAATCCAATGATTACTATTAAAACTGAGACGGTTGGTGCTACAGCCATATTATCAACTTTGTGTTTCAAGTCCTTTGTCGAAACAAATGTGATATTATGCCACAACAAATTTCAGTCTTTTCTTCCTCCCAGTCGCTAACTACTAAACTCCCTCCTCTTCCTGTCACAAACTCATACGCGATTCTGTTGTTGTGATTTTAAATACAGAGTTTTTTTCGAGAATAACGAGAAAGCTGTGGTTCAGTCTTACGAAATCAGTCTTTTATCCTAACTAGCTTCATTAGTGGCTATATTATTACTATAAAAAATATTCCACTTTCTTCTACCTTTGCGCCTTTCTCTGAAATAGGGTGAAAAAATGCTGAGACCTCTGATGCTTTCCCGTGTCTTCGTCGTTACTGCAGCTCTCGGGGCAGGAATACTCCCAGGATGACAGTATCGCCCAGTCACGACTTGGCTGATTCGTAGTCAAAGATTCTGACGTTTTTACAATGTCCGGAATGCATGAGACAGTAAAGTAGTGAAACTCAACTCTTTCCATCATAGTGGGGCGAGATGAGAATTTAGAACATTCATTAAGGCAAAACACCCACAGTGAACTGAGAAGCACGCTACTTGCTGTTTATTTTTTGAAACTTAAAATTGAGAAAAACAGTGACAAGCTTCATTTCACCGCTTTTTTGCTTCCGTGTCTTTAACTCTTTCACGCTTCAACGCTCTTGGTTGGAAACGATCTCTGGATGCGTTTGTGCAGTTGGTCTCAAAATCGCTATACCTCAATAAGTACACATTCACCACAATATGTATAAATCACTCAATAAAACACAAGGTGATACGAATGCTGTCAATCGTCATATAATTCCTCCATAAATTTCTTTCTAGAAAACTCAAGAATGTATTATTTCATCAAATAAACGACAACTTAACACATGCTACTTTTTAAAGATGTTATCTGCTCTGCTGGTGATATACGTTCTATTTAACAAGGCTTGAAATCATGCGTACACACTCCCACAAACATTTTTAACTACTCAAGTTCCACGCTTGGATAAGTTGCAGATACATTCGTACTTTTTATTATTGGCTCTTACGTGGATACATCATCATGAATCACAAGATACTCATACCTTTTTTGTAAACTTTCCGTTTGAATGAGTAATTTAAGTGGCGTTGTACGTACATTCACACACACGTGCTCCCTCACGCCGTAACCTTTAATGACTTCCGATGGGTGGACACCATTCCTCTTTTATGAGGTGTGACACAGACACACATTATGATCAAACTGGATGTACCACAGCTCAACGGATGTTTGTATTGCAAAAAGCTACATACCGTGTGTCGACGTAAGAACGCAGATTTACGACCGAGCAAATAAAATGTGAAAACACTCTCTGGTTTCTGGGTATTCCTATGATTAACAGCGGAGATAACGCTGGCAGCTCGATTTTAAGAAATTATCAAGTAACTCGTTTCTACAAAAAAAAATATCGTGCAAAAATATCAAAAGTGCCTAATTATTTACTTCGTTATACATATATTTTTTGCAAAATCCAGTATAAAACCAGACATGCTCAGGGCTAGCTCCAAAGTCAGAATGTGAAGTGAGAGACTCATATATTGACGAAAGGGCACTTAAAACTCTTGCAATGCATATAATACGCACACAACAAGGTACACACACAAAATGCCGATGATAATGACGATGACGGGATGTACATAACATAGCCGCCTCTTCTTCTCTCTGTGTGCAATATAATAATGTAATGTATGTATACGCGTATACCACTTTATTAGCTACTTTCGTCGTGTACAGAAGAAAAATTTGTATTGTATGGGTATCACCAAACAAAAGCTCTATCGCACACACACCACGACTGATGACGGTGGCACGGTGAGAATTACTTGCGGCAAACGCTTACACAAAAAAGGAAACAAGGTAAAGAAGATGATAATGTGTACCAAAGGCACACTACTATTCCACATTACACTCCGCTGCTCCGTCTACTGTAAATTGTAAACCTCTTATTCTTCCTCCTTTTCGCCCTCTCAGCCTCTCTCTCTCTCTCTATTTTTTTCTCCCAAAATACCAAAAAGTGTACATTGAGTCAATGAGTACTTATTGCTCTATCATGTCGTTTTTGTGCCCCTTCTTGCCTCATTCTTTTTTTCCTCTTTGATGCTTGCCTTTTCCGCCCCGGTTTTCATTTAATACAAACAATCGAGTCCCACCATTTGTGATTTGGTGATCGACACTCTCTCACATGTGCTGGTGCTGCTGCTACGAAGAAAGCGACCAGTGGTCTATACTGTGCTATCACACTGGTCATCACTTCATTTTCAGCATCGCTCTTCTTTCTTTACGAAGAAGGAAGGAAATATTGGGGAAAAACACTTCAAAGACAAACATAAGTACTTTTTAAAACTTGTGTCCTCTTCAAAAACTACTCAAGTTGTGTCAGTTTAGTATTGATGACGACGATGACGATGATGATGATGATGATGATAATGATGATCTCAGGCTCACTGTAAACTCCGAGTCTCTACCTATACGCCAGATAAAAATACTAGCCACAAGGCATGATTGCATGATCATGGTGTGGTGTTGATGACGATGATCCATCAGTCTCCCGACACACGGTATACCTGAGGATGAGGAAGGAGCTATTTTTGTTTTGCTTAAAATTGTAACTCCGCTCTGCTGATGACTCTCTCCCTCGTCTATTACTTTTTTCAGCAACTGACATACAGGGAAACACATTCTCCAATACTACAACAAACTAAAAAAATCCTGCTTACCACTTCTCTTCATAATAATTCCTCTTCTCTTTTCTCGTCCACAATTTTCCATATGTCTTCTCTTTGTACCGGATGGATGAAACGCTCTCCTATGTGTGTATATATATGTAGGTATGCATGTCTGTAAAATCGGGGTTTACGGCAGCTACCACCACTGGCTAGGTAAAGAAACCTGTATGTGTGCGTGTGTGCAATGATCAAGGAGATGGGAACGTTATATTAAAAAAGCGCTTAAGATGACTTGAACAGAGCAGCAGTAATAACATTAGAGATGTAGATACGGTGATACTCTCTTCATCATCATCGTCATGAATGAAGCCTGAGTTGTACAACAAAATATTTAAGTAAGTTCCATCTTCATTAGTCAAAATAAGGGTGTAATACAAGATAGAGCGAGAGGAAGAGACGATCTGTTGTACTGCAGTAATGTGGATACCTGGATTATACCGTGCACATAGAAATATTATGTCTGTGTTGTGTGCTACGTGATGGGGAGAAGGTAATACGCAACTCACGGCAGTTCGGCAACTCTTTTTCTTCATATCGGACTGTCTTTTGAAAGACTGGTGTTTTCTGTGATCAAGTTACCTCTGCACCAGAGGTTTATAGGTAGGTAATACGCACGTAAATGTGTATTTGTTCTCGTCTCTCTCCCTCTCTTTCAATTTACCTAGGATGATGATGAGGCGGCCTCTATTATGTATGATGTGGTGTGTGTGAGGTGGTCGGTCGGTTATGGCGGCGAGAAAGATGATAGAATTGGCCTTATTAGAACTTAAATGATTATCATCAAATACCTCTTCTCCTAAAGGCAATATTAGCTAACACATTTTTGTAAACGCACAATGATTCACAAGGCAAAAATGCGGTTATCTTCATTGTATTACTGGCTGATATGAGCACAGTGCAATATACCATGACTACACTGGTATTTTCATAAAAAATGTCATTTTGCATTTTGCAGTTTTGTCGTTTGTCAACTGCGTGTTTACCAAAGGCTGTGCATGTTTGCAAGTGAATATTTTTTCCGAGGAAGAATAGGACGTGTGTAGGTATCATCTCTGTAAACACCATTTTCTGGGGGAATGCACTGCCAGTTTTATTTTCGTTTAAACATTCACAATCCTTTGAGGAAAGTTTTCATACAATAAAAGCTGATATTAGTATCTGTAATTTTTCTAAGGAACACACAAAACTACAGAAGAAAAATGAAATAAAATGCATATTTACTTGGTAGGTCATTACATGCTAAGCTTTTCCCTTAGGAATTAGGAATACAGGGGATGAGTTGGTACTTTTTGTTGTTGCAGGTAGATAGGTATACAGATTTGTGCGGTGATATAGAGGCTTTTTAGTAAAGAGAAATATACATAATGGTTCAAGTTTACATAGTGGTGTTGTAAGTTTTTGTTGCAGTAAAATGAATACGTACGGGTGACGGGAAAAACTAATGAAACGAATTTAATCGACAGGCCTGCCGATTGGTTTTACGTTTTGGTCACAACAAAATGCTTATTCATCACGCTCATTTTAAAAAGGTTGTGCATAATAATGACAACGAAATAGACCTTAATGGTGCAGTAATAATAAAAACGAAACGCATGTTGTACTGTGTACTATTTTACAGCTGCAAACGAATCGAGGTTTTATATAAAGATAAGCCCTCCGAGAAAAAAAATTAGGAGTAAGGTAGAATTTTTTAAGGATTTGTTATTTACCACCACATTGTATCTCATTCACACGACACGGTATATGGTGTACGGTGTACCTATCTGTTGTAATGTAAATGCAAATTGTTGAAAACGTAGACGGAGTAACATGAACAAGTTGAATGAATGTCTCCATTATTCTTTTTATAAAAATCCGAGTGACATTCGGTGGTATCGTCGTGTATTTCTACAAAAACAAAGAAAAATAAGAAGCTTTTAAAAAATAGTTTCGTTAGGAAGTCCCCCGTTCCATCGTTGCTCTGCTAATGTTGCAAATGTAAAGTTCGCTTTTCAAATATAAACTACTTTTCATTTTCAATATCAGCAGATCACGGTGGAATGGGGTAGTTTCTTCATTCGTAGGGTCTGAGCTAGACATATTGGCTATACTAGTGTGTTTGTTGACTTTCATTATGGTTATTGTATGCTATTATTAGTAAAAAGCGTACGTGATTGCCTGCAAAAAGGATTGAATAAGTGGGATTTACACGGACACCTGATAAAAAAATAAGAACAATGCATTCTGTGTTTAGGCAGTTAAAAATAAAACATACGTTTACTGCTCACACATCGGGTTACGATTAAATCAGTTCTGTCTTTGTGTCAAAGTCACACATGTCGAAGGTAATATAAGTACCCACATTTTTAAGACTTAAAAATACGTTGTCAACTTTGAAAGAAGCACGTATACCAAACTCCGAAAATGCTGCGCAGACGTCTCAAAATAACGCGATAAAAAGGTGTTAAATAGGTTTGACCAAGTGTCCAACTTGAAGTTGCCGGTATGTACCTGTATTTGCTACAAAAGTAAATACTAAGAAATTATTATTTTTTAAGTTTTTTGCCACCACTGAACTGCACACGTGTGCTACATGCAGACAACCCATGATAGCTGATATTATAACATAATATCAATTTGTTGCTGTCTAAATACACTGCTGCATAGGCCTTCATCTATTTTTAAGATACAAGGAAATTCTTTGAAAGAATGTTATCATATTAGGTCGGTAGGTACCTGGCAGTACAGGCAAGCTTTCTTTAAACGAAGCTACAC
>JAHZNE010006493.1:0-10800 GCA_027744055.1 Callyntrura sp. NNG-2020
CATTTTTGGACCTAACATTTTTCGAGTTAACACTCATTAACCATTCTCTAAAAGTGCCTTAATTTTGAAGACAATTGGACGATGGTCGAAATTTGTCTCGTCGGTTTCAGAAATAGTTACTCAGGTATCATTCGACACTAATAACCCACAGGAAACCAAACTATACATGTATTAATTTGAATAAACAGCAGGCGAAAGGTTGTGAATGGCGCGACGGACATTGTTGGAAAGTTTTTGACATTGCAGACTTCTTATTAGCGTTCGCTCGCTTATGGCGCTCGGTGCATCTTGACGGGTTTACTAGTATAGCATTGTTAGAAGGGGTCTTGGTTCCAACTCAAAGTCATAAACTATTTTTTACGTTTAGGCAGTTGTCCACTGCACTTGCTGCTTATCACACCAATCGCTGTTCTGCTCTGCATTAGCAGTCAATTCGAATTCGAACTAAAACCTTCCAAGAAAGTTAGAAAAGTGCATGAAATTAATAATTGTTTTAATAGTCCCAGTGTTCGTTAAAATACCTAAATAATTTATAATTTAAACGACAAACAGAGTTTCAAAGAACAAACGCACTAAGAAAAACAACCAGATCATTTGATTTTGGAAGCACAGGTGACAGGAACTAAAATTCTGAAGAAGAACAAGGTGGGATCAAGACCAACCCCCAGCTGAAATGTCAGATAGTGACCGCTTACTAGCAATATTCCCTAGAAATGTAAGACAATAGACAAAAAAGGCAACTGGTTACACGCGTATTTTTTTCATCGTAACATTTCTAACTGACTTTCTATTTGTGCAGGTTTGGGTGTTTTTGTTGGCCCAAATAAAGGCGTCAGATCTTTTAGAAAACCTCAGCAATGCTTCTCCCTTCTTCCGTGAAATGCTCCTTCCCCGAAGGGTAAATTTTCTCTTTTCGGGAGTCTGGGGAGCCAGTTTCGACACGTTTCTGCAAGAAATGAGCAAAAAAGACATATTGCTACTCCGTTTGGTTAGGCCCTGTTGGAGAGACGCCCTCGACAGCTCCTTCACAGGTCAGGCATATCTCAACGAGTACGAGGAACCCGACTTGGCCGACCCCTTGAACACTTTTGCAGAGGGGGAAAATTTTCCGTTTCCACCCACACATAAACGCAAGTCAATTCCTCTGTTTCTCCAGCATTTCGAACGTACCCATGGAAACGGCCCAGCCACCACAAATCCTTTCCTCGTCCACAAAATCAGTATCATGGTTCCCAACATAGTTGGTCTTCAACATCACCTACATGGGAGGGATGAGTACATCAGCAGCGTCACCACACTTTTGACCCTGTACGGCCATCACCTTCACATTTGCTACTTAGACGTGTTGAATCTAGGAACCGGTGAACAACTGGAGTTTTACGATGTAATACGAAAGTGGCTGTTGCTCATGCCAAATCTGTATGATCTTCATATCCTGTACAGCAACAATAATAAACCCAGCACCGTAGAAAACGCCGAGTTATACAACTCCGGCATCCTAATAAACCCGCTGATGCAGTTACTTCGCCTGAAAAATCTTGTCACGGCGAACCTCTGTCCAAAGCTTTTTAACCATTTGATAAAAGTACATACACACGTTTCTCACCTGGAAGTTCGTGCTGGTCATCGGGCCGAGTATGAAGTGCACACGGTTCATCTGGTAAATTTGAAGAGGATCTATATTTCCTATGATGAATCGTACTATTTAATTGAAAACCTGGAGAGGGCAGCGCTTGGGCCGAATGTCAGTACACTGAAGCTCCGAGGAGTGATACCTCGTACATATTTACGTAGATTGTTCATCGTGTTACAAACCCGGTTTAGGAATAATCTCAAACATTTACAACTAATTATCATTTTAACGGAATCAGACCCAAATCCCGCGGGGAAGTTGAGCAAGAAATCCCATAAAGAAATCTATGCCCTCGTCATGGAACCTGACGACGGCAGTATAAGTGCTAACGTCGACAGTGACGATGATGAGGATATGGATGGCGCAAGTGATGAAGTTGTGGATGAAGATATGGCAAGGATATGTCACCATCTGAGGAAAAAACTCCTACCTGGAGTGACCGTTTTTGAATTGAAATTCGAGCTGCGACCTCAAGTAGCGGTGGCGGTTGCGTAGGTGGGGAAAAATGTCAGTCTATGCATATTTATTAAAATCCCCCCACCAATTCATCCTTTCGTAATGTTTTGTAGTCAAAAGTGAAATTAAAAGGAAAGAAATGTACCAGAAGTGAAAACATTTCCCCCCAAGAATACTGATAATACTAATTGTAATCGTAGAGTGTGTTTGTATATGTTCATCTTAAATTCGTCTACTACTTTATACTTTTTTCGTAAAGCTTTGTACTCACAAATTAAATCAAACAATAATTATTTAATACCAGAGGTATGTAGTTTGTCCCATAAATACTAATACGGATTGTAACGTACTGGTAATAATTTATAAAAAAAAACTAAACCTACCTCAAAAATGAAAATTAAAAAAATGATAATGAAAAGTTTCCAAAACTAACCAATCATGACCTAATTTATTCATAAAGATCATTGAAAGCTTCGTGTGTAAACGGTGACGGAACATTTTTATCATATTATAATAAATAGAATACATGTGATTCTCAATCAATTTTATGAAATGTTTCGAATCGTTTTGTAATGGCAACAATTTCCCTCCAGCTCTGGGGGAAGACGATGCGATAGATAGACGACCTTGCCTAGAGCCTTTTTTAATATTCTTGACTTCTGATAGTGGCACGAGTTCCATACTGATGGATTGCTCTTCTGAAAAAAGTCGCAACTTTAATGGGTGTATTTAAGCAAACATGACAAGATGTGTGAAAGGTCGCAAATACAAAATAAACTTCCCACTTCCGGTGTCAATCGGAGAAGAGGTAGATATGTTGAAATGAAAATTACAACAACCAGGGTCACGGAAAGGACTAAAGCAAACAATTTTGAGACCGTTATAAATTTGTTTCAGGTTTCTCCTGGTGACGTCGGTATTGTCAGTGATAAATTGTTGCAATCTTACGTTGGAAGTATTTTGTTAGAACGGCGGCTTAACAACTGATACCTGAGTGTAAAGTGCACTCTTGTATTTATACCACCGAAAGTTGATTTGCCAGCCTACACCGAATTATAACACCGTTAAAATAAATTTGCGGTAAAGGGAAGATTATAGATGGCAGGGATTTGCTACAATCACGGCACGAGTTTAACATAATGCAAAATTCCACTACCATTTTGCAATTTAAATTCCAGCTGAAATAAGTGTTGGAGTTGGATGAGTCATAAGAGAATTCGTATAACTTTTGGGAAGTGCAAATACTGCAAATGTGTAACTGTTTAAAACCGCTGCTAATTTTTCTTTCGCAAAATATTGAGCAAAAGCAATAATTAATTATGATGTATGTATTCTGAGTAGAAGAATGGAGGTTAAAGTTAAAGTCAATTAAGTTTAATGCGTCCAACAACAATGCAATGCCATATTACGAGGGACGAAACTGAAATAACATACATACATAACGAAAGATAGTGTATCATTATCAAAATGATGTTTGTAAATTCATTTATTTTTTACGTATTTTCGAGCAATAAAATAAAATATACAGCTTTATACAATATAAGGACCAGACAACATATAACTTGTTAAACTGAAGGTGTTAAATACAGAGTTGTAGTAAAATTTCTCCTGGAAGTAGCAGAGATGTTATTTGACAAAAAACCCATGCCGACGTGTAGGGGCACTAAAATTATAAAAGACACATTATCTTTTAATTATTCCTGTAGGCGCACAAGGTATTACCGCTCTTGTAGAGGGCATGAGTGGAAAATATTTGGCTAAAATTTAAACTTACAATCCGAATGCTCCTGGTACGGCGGTAACTAAGAAAGGTGAAAAAGAGGATCCTCGATATCCCATGGGAGCAGGATAAGTCATGTAAGAGAGACGACCTTGCCGGGCACCTTTGATGTTTGCTTCCGGTAAAGCCACGGGTTTCATGTTCATGGATTGCTTTTCTGAAAACAAAAATTGCAAACAAACAATTAGTCTACAAGTAACAAAAATTCAAAATGCGCGGGTAAACTTGCAACTACGAAAAATATACTTACCACTTCTGTTGTTTATTGGAGTGCAGGTGGACGTTGAGATGAAAATCACAACAACAACCAGGGTCATGTGAAGGACTAAAGTAAAAGATTTTGCAGCCATTTTTTTTTAATTTCGGGTGTTTCGGGGAGATTGGGTTATGTTGTCAGTGCAATCTTAGAGGTGAGCTCTGTTTGTTAGAACGGTGTAATAACAACTGATACCTGAATGTAAAGTGCGTTCTTGTATTTATACCACCGAAAATTGATGTGCCAGCATAAGTCCGATTTTAACATGGTTAAAATAAATCTCCGGTAAATCCAGTGTTTGGGAAGATTATAGGTGAAAGGGATTCCCTATACTCACGGGTTTACCATAAATGGGCAAAATGAGCCCTGAACTGTCTGTTGAGTGCATTGAATGTATTTAGTACCCTTGCCTTTTTCGTTTCATAAGGGAGCGTGAGTGGGTGTCTCCTTTTTTTATATATAAGACCCTATCATATTTATGTGAGAAATGCCGCAGTCGGGTAGTAGGTATCGTGAGGGGAAAACCCTTTAAGTATATTGTACATTGTTTGCCTATTTGGCTTTTTGCCAGTTTGATGATTCCAGCCATTAATTTTTGGTCCAATCAATATTAACATAGATCGATGATGTTATTTATGTTATAGCAAATATTCGATTTCACGGGACAATAGTAAAAAATTACGCCAGCTTTACTATCTCCGTTTTACCTAAAAAGGAGCTCATCCGGTGCACAGCATTGAACGACACCACCACAATGCAATCTCCCACATTTCGTTTTTATTGTTACATCCGTAATTAAAGTACAATGCCGTCATCAATTAATGCTCCATTTCAGAATAATGGTAGATAACTAGCACACCTCCTATTACAAAGTACAAGTCTGTGTATATTGTAAGTTGATTAAATGCAAAATGAGAAATGAGTGTGCATTCACTAATTGTAGCAATATTATTTTTTGACTTGCGGTTTGTAGCGACAAGTACGTAATAGTAAGTCATCAGTTGTCGTGTTTTATTTGAATTTTAATACTTTGAGATAATTTGACATAAAATATTTTGCTTTTGGCAGAAGAATGTTATCAGTGCTTTGAGGAGAAATGCCAAAACCCCCCGTACCAGTTGGAGACATGCGCAAGTACTACGGAAGTTTGCGTCACTTGGAGATACCGGAAGAGTAACCCTTTAGAGAATGTTCGGGTTGGAGATGTATTCAAGAGGGGATGTGCCCAGGTCTTGGTGGCCATAGAAGGGTGTACCCCCAACGGAAAGGTACAAAATTTACACTTCAGACAGAAATGGTCATCAATAACTCATCATCGCGACTTTTTTTTCTCTAGTATGACAGATGCATCTGCCGAACCGATCACTGTAACGATGTTAACTTTGCGGTTTACACTACAACAACTCCTCGCCCAAGGGTGACCGCTAATAGCAATAAAAGCACAGGGCAGATAGTGAAGGACAAAAACACTACTACGGCTCCCTTTATCCCTTCAACAACGGAACCAGTTATTACCCAAAACACAGTGTTACCCACGTTATCGTCACGTTTCGAGGCGACGATGACGCCTCCTACGGAAATGACTGCATTGTTTTTGGAGAAATCGGCGGTGTCCCAGGCAGCGCCTCGGACTATTCCTCACAACTTTACTCCAATCACGGAAGCAAATACAACCGAAAGGAAAAGGCGTCGTAAGAAAGGAAAGAAGAAAACAGTGCATTTAAGAGTCAAACCGCCCGAGTCTAACCCGAGCAATGAGGGTGTGGATATTAAAGTGCGTTATAGTCTAAAAATATTACAGTAAAAGAGTTAACAATGACGTGTATACTTTGACAAGGAATGACTTAAGGGAGGAATTTTGATTAAAATGCAAGTATCCACTGTAAAAACATTAAAACTGTAACCATCATTAATATTATTTTGGGGCCGAAAATTAAGGGATGTCCCCGTGACGGTTGTCCATTGCTTCCATTTTCGTTGCGCTGTTCATTAGTAATTGATTGTCTCAGCACATAATCCAATCACACTCGAGGTTATTTTTTGCTATTTAACGACTCCGTTTGAAAGGCTACAAGAATGTGAACCGGTACCGGAAGTACATATAATGAGCGCTTATTACTCATTTTCCTTAATGCGTCATCATGGTTGTGGTTTCTGATAATGACGATAACGATGTTTTCCTAATGATGCTTCTTAAACTCCAAAACAGGTCAACTTTGTCATGTTGAATGAAAGTCATTGTTTTTTCCGGTTGGAAATATCCCGACGTGGTTGGTTGGTGGCCAGGCCAGGGGTACACCAAAACATAGAGTAATCCAGAAAACCCTGCTGATATCGCATTTTGACAAGGACCCTATCAGATATCAAACTCATATCAGGTATTTTGTTAGGGGTAATCAAATATTTGTGTTTACTGATTTAGGAGACAATCTATTATTAAAATCCATATCTCCCTTTTTAGCCAATCGACGTTGTCCCCAAAAGTAAAAAGTATTCCTTGCAAGTATACAGTATTCAAAGTACCTCACGCAACGTAAAATATGCATTGTTCTGTTTGTTTACCATTTCTTCTCAATATCTGTGTATAAAACGGAGTCGAGTTATTTACTCTCTCCTTCCTAACTATTGCCAACAAGCCTGGCACTATATACGTTAGTTAGTTAAATTGGGAAAAGTTCCCGTCGTCCGGCCCTCCGGACAATTCAACTGCAAGAAAAGGAAGGCATAATAATTAAGTTACCAAAATTCGTCAGAATTTTAGGTTCAAGAGGCCTACCAAATTGTCTTTAATAAGGTAATGAGATATTAAGCAGATAAATATTTTTGACAAGTTTGACCCGTGTTGGTTACGGGGGGATGAAACCATTTAACATTAAAGGTTAAGAAGGGTCGGGGTCATAGGACATTACATGGTATGAATGTTCCCTCTCTTCCCCCTGCTGCTTCAACCCTTAGCAAGATATCGTTCGAAAATTTCAGTTAAGATTTCAAAATAAAGTCAAAATAACTGGTCCTACCTTGTTACATTAACAGTTTTTATTTTTCTCTCCTCGTAAAGCAATGTAACTTTAGAAAACGTTCCCATCACAAGCCCACACAACGACCTCTCAGAACTGGTAGGCCCTTATCACAGAAAAACAGCACTGCTCTAGAAAGAACTCATTCATAAGATTAGGCATTCACTGCCTAATCTTACCCCGAAGGGAAATTTCTAAAAATACTCCTTTCCTTAAAAAGGTCCTTTTTCCTTCACGGTTCCCTATCTTATTTTCCCATAGCAGAGCTCTCTTATCACTACATACTGCTGCAGTGCCTGAGGCTCTTCCCCCTTTCGTTCATGACGACTTGGGCGTCTCATTTCAGTCGCCATAGTGATTCCGTGGAGTTCAGACCTCACCATAAAACCAAGCCCATAGTTTCTTCACAATTTATTAAAAAGCAATAGTGCTAGTGCTACTTGTACGTAAAATTTCACGGGATTTTTTATTGTTTTAGTAATTTTCTCTGAATCTGAAATTCGGTTTAATGGCTACTGCAATGGAAAACGGACGGAGTATATCAGAATCAGATACGGACCACCTCCTGCAATATTTTCCCGAGGAGGTAAGTCGTAACACCCCACAAGCAAAAGACATCACCAATTTAAAAATGGTGGCGCACCCTTCTAATTTTCTGTTTCTATCCCCAGCTCTGGCTTCTTGTGCTGGACAAGATCGAGGCCACCGAAGTTTTAGAAAACGTGTCCAACGCTTCTCCCTTCTTCCATCGCTTGCTCGGTCCTAAACGAGTCCGCTTCCTCTTTTCTCGGGTCTGGGACATCCTCATCACCAAGGATATTGAAAGTCAGCTCGACACCAGTTTTGGGAAACAGGTGCTGCTTTATCGTCAGGTTTGCCCCTGGTGGAGGAAGGCCATCGACGAGTTTATTTTACAGCAGACATTTCACTCCGTACTGTTCAACGTGAAGACAGAAAAGAGGGAGGTGGTATTCGACTTGGACATGGCGGTGGAACAGTTTCAACGCGAGCCTGCCAAGACACCGCACCACATTCCGGATTTCCTAAATCATTTTGAGCCGAGCCATGGAACCGGTCCCGGGTCGAAGAATCCCTTTCTGGCCAGGATTATCTTTCTTAAAATTTCCCCCCGGGTGGAAGCTCCCCCTTTCCAGCAGTGGAGACAGGATTACAATCGGAATGTGACCAATTTATTGACCAAGTATGGCCATCACCTCCACATTGCTCACTTCAAGGTGGAAGATATCGTGGAGAGGTTGGAGACGTACACCGAAATTCGAGAGTGGCTGATGCTCATGCCAAATCTGAAGAGTTGCTGTGTTAACTACAGCAGCATTACTCCCGACCCCCGGGAAAATGCGCGGCTCAGCCAGGGAATTAGGAGCAACCCGTTGCCTCATTTGACCCACCTGGAACATGTGGCCACGAAAAATGTTCCGTCTGTTTTCTTTAATCATTTGGTGAGCGTGCAGCGTCACGTGACCGACTTGGAATTCTACGTAGGGTGCCGGCGTCGTCATTGGGAGTATGACTTCAACTTGGTCCGTTTCCCGAATTTAAAGTGTCTCAATATTTTCTGTGACAATGCACACAACTTGATTGAGAAGTTGGGAACGGCCCAGTTTGGGCTCGATTTTGAAACGCTGAAGATCCGCGTTCGACCCCAATTCGGGTGTCTACCGAGGATGTTTGAGGTGATAGGATATAGGTTGGGCAATCGTCTGGGGTATTTTATGTTAACTATCATTTTACCCCGAGGTGGGTCACATAATATACAACGAGCAAACGCAGGTGGGGAGAGTGAAAGGGATGGGAAAATATGGGATAAAATCATTGCAAAACAGTGCTATCGCCTTAAAGACAAATTTCTATCCGCTGTTCCCCGATTCGAATTGAAATTCAAGCTGCCGCTTCGCATTCGTCGTCGGTAATTTTTTACATTATTGACAAACATATTGTCGTTTTATGAGAAAAGTATACTATTTTTAAATGCACTTGTAATTCTTCGGAAGTCTGTGTTTTTTGTACATATGAATACTTATCGCTGTATATGCAGAAATGCTCGAAAGCAAAACTATAATTTCCATAAATATGTTTATTTTTAGTTGTGTAGTACTTATCAATTTAATTTATGAATCGCAAGTATGATAGTTGACGCGTCAAGAGTGAAAAGGCGTTCCATGAAAAAGTCACAAAATTAAAATTTAAAAAGAAAAGACAAATGAAAAAAGACAGAATTAAAAAAGCCTAAAAAAATAATTGTGTATAATGATTAATTATAACTAATTTATAAAATCTTAATCCTAATTTCTTAAATTATAACGATTATTAATTTATAAGTAGTTCTTATAATAATAAGGGTACATTTTCCTTACAATCTTATTTGGACCTCTTAAAGTATGCTCTAATTTAGAAATTAAGTTAGATTGATAAATTTAAAGATATTTTATATAAAATACTGTAATTAATAACGCCGTCGTATATTTACAATTTATAACAACTGGGGTACAAACTGCGTATACGGTCTGGACTTCACAAAAAAAAACAAAAAAAGTAATATAGTATGAACCCGCCCCCTGTTTCGCCATCCATCCTGTTTACTGTCTCTGTTTTGAGGAAACTTGTCCCTTGTCTTGTCAGTTCTCCCCCGGTTCCTACAGTTAGTTTTCTGCGTGCGTGGAATACTGTATGATACATAGGTGCTGAAACGTATACACATAATATTCCCAAAGTTTTTCCAAAGCTGTTATCACAAGATTTTTTTAACGTTTACAAAGAAATGCGGTAAAGTATATTAATTCATGTAAATAAATGAGATTTTTTTATAATTAATTATAATATATCATTATTTTGCAAATAAACTAAGTCATTATAATAACAATGACACCTCATTTACAACTAAATGTATTTACACTCGGCTAGATTGACACATTTTAAAATATAATGTAAACCCTACTCCAGCTCCTCTCCATTTTAAATACAGCATATTTATGTTCCATCCCTGGCAATGGTGAAAAGTAACAGCACTGAAAATATATCCTGCAAACCATTATCAAGGGTATTCCTGCCAAACGCGTTTCCTATCGGGTAGTAGCTCCCAAACGTGAATTTAATTGGTCTCAACGCATTCGACCTCTTGATGATCCCTTTACTTTTCTGACTGGCGCTATACTTCCTCCTCATTTCTGCCCGTTTCGCCCTAGGAAGTTCTGCCACCACCTCGCCTGTCAAAGCTAAAGCAGGCATTCCCAAGAAAACTCTTGATACAATAACGGTCGCATAACCCAAGAACGCAGCGTAGATCGTGTTGTTCATTTTACCCCAGCCAGCAACAAAAATCCAGACGGATTGAACAAACAGAAAATAGGCCGTTACAACGGCAACTAAAACAGCACGTTCTATACCTGTTGACAGCACCCTGAATATTATGCTCAGTTGACTATAATATCGAAAAAAGTCGCTGCCATTTTGTACTCGTGTGGTGAGGACCGTTACCAGTCGTTGAAAATTCGATAGAGCTATGGTGAAACCCACCCCGGCGTAGTACATGGCTCGGGTGGATTCCCGGAGTCCGGGTAACAAAATAAAAGCCAGCAAAGCTTATAATGTAGGACCAGCGTCCTGCAGTTTAAGAAATTTAGTAAGGACAACTCAAGAA
>JAHZNE010006494.1:0-40645 GCA_027744055.1 Callyntrura sp. NNG-2020
ATGTGTGTTGTATTTAATGACCATGACATTGACCAGCTAACGATATCACTACGCGGCTAAAATATATATTGAACAAATTCCTTTTACTTTGAGTGAAACCTTTAAAATATAAAAATAAATGTAATTTGAACTTCTGCGGGCTCAGAGCTTTGAATGATGCCAACTACAGGTATTTTGGTTCAAAAGGTACCGTTTCAAGCTGTTTCATTTCCCCCGGTGGTAAAATGTTTAAAATCGAAGACAGGATTACACACATAGTGCGTTTTATTTCTCAAAGCTTCGCTAGACTGAAAAGCCATGCATAGGCCGCATCTATCCGTTTGGTATGTAAAAGTGTAAATACCGACAGTCAGTCGCAGGTAAACCGGCAATTTACTCGTTTCTGTGCGGTCAATATTCCAGGCGTAGTTCAATGTACAACCTTCTAGTATTAAATATTTAGATAACGATATCATATCATGATTCTTATCTGAAAAGTGTAGGGGAAAAGAACCTCACATGACTGACATGAACAGACGGCGAACATGTACATTATGTTTTTAATGATGACGATGATAGCCGGATTGCACATTTGCTCGTCCCGCACAAATTTGCTTTGTTTTCCCCGACTGTATGTAGAGAAAGGAGCGTGAGAGACAGACACTTAAAGAGAAGGTCAGAAGGAGAGAAAGAGAAAGGAACGTAATACGTAACCTGTGAATATGATCAGCAGTGAGAGAATGAGAGAGAGAAAAAAATGAATAAAAAAGCATGCCTGATTAGTGCTTAAGTGAAATGTGCCGCTTGTTATAACAAGGTTTATTACTTTCAGTTTCAACTTACTACACGGGAACTCACAGAGTGTAGTAGTAGTCTCTTCTATCGGTGTACACAAGAACGATAAAAAAGAAGTAGCGTCACTATCTCCCTCTCTCTCCGTCGACGTATGAAAATGGAACGAGTACTACGAAGGAAAGGAGAGAAGAAGCAGAAAGAAAAAGAAAGAAAGAAAGGTTATGCATAGTTGAACAAGCCAAAGTACATTTTACCGTATCAAATTTTCAGCTTGAGTACTACATTTAGAGTTGCCCGTTACAAATATAATATGTATACGAGGACTAATGTTGTCATGCTTTTGTTTTATGTATGCAAAGTATTTTTTTGATGAACCTAGACATACACAACATGCACTATTAATACAGGAGAATAAAACAAGTCGGTGAGAAAGTTGGGTCTTCGTTTATCAAGCTGTATTATAATGGACGTATGTATATATGTATGTTGGTAGGTAGGTTGGCATGTATATGTATGTGCATGGCTAATATTATCATATCTGAAGTAAGCAAGTACTCGTTGGTATAATGAACGGCCGAGAAAAGCTGCGGAATAGAAATAAAGGAGAAGAAAAAAAAGTTAGAGAGTTGGAGGAGTTGTGATGGAAATCTATAAGAAACATTGTAGTGGAGATGGTGCTATGCTTAATGGTAGTACACAAAAGTATTATGAAGGTTACTGTGTGAATTAATCAAATATTAAAAGCATTTTTTTTTCTTCAAACTTTTCCCCGCTGCCTGTTTCGTGGCGAAACGCGCGGCGTTGTGTGGTACTTGCATTGTCTGGCCAAGAGGGAAGAAAGAAACAAGTGAGCGACTGGAGAGTAAACCTTAAATGAAAGTACAACTGGCACGGTGATTTCTCTAGTTTTCCCCTGCATAAAAGTATAAACGCCAAATTAATAAATATTTGTTAATAGGTACAAGAAGAAGAAGAAGAAAACTTGGTTTGCATGGCAACAAAAGTAAAGTTTTTAAAAGGAACATATAACATGCATAATATATTTACAACTGATTATTGTTGTCCCGGCAAATCGATTTTTTTATTTCTTAAATATAACAAATCCCCTTGTTCTCCTCCGGCTCATGGAGAAGTACAGAGCGGGGCAGGCATTGTAGCTATGATTTGTTCGTTTCCGTTTTGTTTTTATTGTAAGTTGAGACCATTTGGTCGATTACACTGTTGGCCATATAATACCATAATGCACAATTTATTGGATACTTTCAGACAGACACAAAAGAGTTTTTTCCAGAAACAATATTTACTCAAACTTTCTTTTTTTCTTCTCTTACAGCCATGCATGCAGCCCTGTCCAGACAAAAACATTTAATAGAAATATTACCCAGCGGATACGACGATGCAGACGAAGAAAATGTGACTGTTCACTTTTTGTCTCGGAGTGGGAAAATGAGCACTACAATTAACTTCGATTATCATTGGACACCCGAATTGGACATTGCAAGTGCAAAAATTTTGTTTATTAGTTTAAGAAGTGTGTAACGGTTGACTCAAAAGTGAAAGAATCCCAACTTTTGACACAAAACAAACTACCAAACACAAAAACATTCTGGCCATCGAATGAAACTTCTTTTTTGTATAGAAATAAGTTATGTGAATATAAAAGAATTGTAAGAATCAGAAAGCGATTTTTGGAGTTGTTACCGGTGTAGGTAATTACTAAAGAATGAAATTAAACTGAC
Source organism: Callyntrura sp. NNG-2020 (assembly GCA_027744055.1). NCBI lineage: Eukaryota > Metazoa > Arthropoda > Collembola > Entomobryomorpha > Paronellidae > Callyntrura > Callyntrura sp. NNG-2020. The sequence goes on from JAHZNE010006494.1 coordinate 2,514, forward strand.
GACAAAAATCGTTCAGAATGAAAGAGAGGAGAGAGAGAGAGAGAAATGGGGAAAGAGAGGGAGGAGAGGAGGAGCGAAAAGAGAAATTGAGATGGTGCTGGAGCAAGAAATGTGAATTAGAAGGAGAGAAAAACGGACGCCCTTAACAACTCTACGGTGGCGTAAATAGCGTAATTAATGAGCAGAAAAAAGGTGTTGGAGGACTCTCACATCATTTTTCTCCAACACCCTACCAACTACCAGCAACTAACCAGCTGGAGTTCTGCTTGGGGACAGTACAAGTCTGAGCATGGTTTAACAAAAAAGGTTCTAAAACTAAGATTATTACGCCATTAATGCTCAAACATAGTAATATACATACTTGAGTAGGAGCCATTTTGTAAAGGAACAATTTCTCCCCCACAATAAAGTGAAGTGTGTAAAGACGATAATGTAATAATAAAAATACATTTGACTCTGTCGTCTCTTTGTCCCAGATGATCGTATGCTTTGACGTTTTTTTTCTCTCTGGCACATATATATATACACAGCATGCATATGTATGTACTGTATGTGTGTGGGTGTTTGTGCATGTGCATTGTTTATTTGTCGTGCTTTCACTTTTCATTGAATGATGGGAAGAGAAAGAGGGCGAAATGCTTCTTTTGAGTGCTGTTTCCCCACATATTTGAGGGACTTTTAGACTTTACGAGTCTTGTTGTTCTCGGGAAGTGTAAAAGGGTTTTTGTGAGCATTTTATAGAATGTACATGGCTTCTAACTTTGAGCCCTTGTATTTTTGCACCAATATTATAAACAAGAAAAGAATGGGGAAACGTATATATATATATATGTTTTCGGTGGAAATGTTTAAAATGAGAAGCCAGCACAAATACCCCATACTCGAGCACTCAAGCAGGTAGTGTCAAGTCACCAACACCCATGCTGGAGCACTCAGGCAGGTAGTGTCGATTCTCAAAAGAGAGAGGTACACCAGTAGTAAGCAAATTTGAAACTCTTTTTCAACAAATTACTTTTGGGCAAAACGTAGTACTTTTGGGGACTCTGTGAGGGTCATGAAATTGACAAACAGATATTATGCAATGGGTTTGTGTGCTAAAACTACGACAATCGCAAGTTTTTATATATACACACATGTATATGCATTTTCTCACTCTCCATGCTGTTCTCTGTCGCTCTTATCTCTTTCATTTCACCAACTCTCCTCTCTTTCATGCTTACTTTTGTTTTCATAGTTCCTACATAATTCACAATTGAAACTCTTTTCAACAAAATCACTCTCCCTTGCTCTCTCGTTGTCTTCACTTCCGGTTGTCGATGAGAGTTGTATGTGTGTGTCTGTATACACAAACGAATAAGTTCTTTAGTGGAATACTATAGGTATGTTATTAATAGCATTAACCACGTTTGTTTGAGTGTCCTTCTTATTAGCACAAATAGATAATAATAATAATAATAATAATAACAATAATAATAATAGTAATAAAAAGAATAATAAAATAATAATAATAATAGTAATAGCTGGACGACGTAATTGTGCTAGTCTTGTTATATGTGACTCATTGAAAAATGGGATTGCTGTTTCCAACAACCAGGAAAGTCGATGTTTCCAGAGTTGTCACACAGTCACTGCTTCTACAACTTGTGCCACCACAAGTAGCACTTACCAAACTCCACTCCTCTGGTGACAAACCATTTTTGCCAGCATCATCATCACCATCATCGTCGTCGTCAAGAGTTCACTTACTACAACCACTTTCACTACTACTGCTGCTTTTATAACAAAACAACCGTAGTTGTCCAACTCGTCCTCATATTGTGGCAGCTGCTTTGCAGCAGATCCAAGAAACGCCAAACGTAGTAACTGATATCAAACACTCACGACTCCCGACTTGCTACTAGTATCACAAGTTTGTCGGTGATAGTGTTACTTTTAATATTAGCGTTACTACCTACCTTGAGTTAGTGGTGGTAGGAACTGCTGCTGCTACTACTACTACTACCAGCACCGCCCACCACCACCACAATCATCATCAAATGTAAGGGAAGTGACTATGGATATTATGAAACGAACAACTTCTTTGCTTAGATGTAAAATTATCTGTGTTAAAATTATTAAGAGCACGATAGCACACAAAAGGGAAAATGAGTTTTGTGTCCCATCTTCTCTTACTGGACTATCTCTCTGAGAAATTAATGAAAAAAGGCAGTGTGTACTAACTTACAAGAGTACAATCCTGTACTGTCGCACAGCACTTTGGTGACATTTTTGTAGAAAACTGTGCGGATGTCGTAGTTTAAAGTAACTGTACAAACAACATTATCAGTGTGAGCAGTACCTCTTTCACAAAAGTGTGAATACAACTTTTTTTCCAAAGTAAATGCTCCCTTTTACCAAGAGTCAATATCTGTAGGACTGACATTTTCAAGCCCCCCGCCCGCGACTCCCTCCACCATTACCCTTATTAGGGAGTGCATGTGTAGGACACCTGAAAGATATATAGGAATTCACAATAGCTCGCCACCAAAAGCGGCTGAGAGCTAAGTAGCTAAATCTTTTATTCGAATCTGTAAAAGTGAAAAGGAGTGATAAAGATAGACGGAGAGGGGGAAAGGAGTGGGAAAGAAGGACTACTTTTCTTGATTCCGTTACCACTCCTGCAGCGATTTCTGTTTCTTCGTGTCTCTGTTTCTCCAAAAATGACCAAAAATGTATATTATAGAAGTGATGAAAGTTTACTGCTATTGTTAGAACTACACTTTTCTCCCTGACTCCTACTACGGTCATTATTGTTGCTACTAGCACCACTGCAACAACCAACATCAGCAGCATCTCTTGAACAAATAAGTGCATACTTTCGCCAATTTTCTTATCGCATCAGCTACTTCTATTCTATTATTGCTGTTACTGGTCCGGCTGGCACTGGTCTAGCTACTAATAAGAGTGCTTGCTACTCCTGCTTTCTATTACCACTGCTACTACTACCCCCATACAAGGGGAAATACCATAGTGTTTTTTTGGAGGCGGATGCTACTTCCAGCCTTCATTCTCCATCTTGCTGGTGTTTTTCTGTCAAAGGAAACTTACTGAATCCTACTGATTGATGTGCTTGGCAGAAGTGGGGACAAAAGAAAATTTCTTTCAATTTGTAACTTGTGAACATACATAACCGTCTGACGTACAAGTTTACTTCTGCTTCAACTTTCGGCTCTCTACTCTTTTAGCCCTTTTTCTCAGAGCAAGAAACTGACTGTGCTGTACACAAAAATACTCATTTACTTGTGCAAGCAGACACAGTCACAAACACAGACACTCTCTCAGATTCACAAACATTCATACATACATATAGCCACATGTACGTTTAGCTTCGTCCAATTATACAAAACAGTGCTCACTAAAAAGAAAAAGGGAATTCACTAACGAAACGAACTGGATCTGCTAAGCGCGTACAAATACTCATGCCGACAACAGATAGGCCGTCACCGCCAACATTCACTACAACAACAACAGCAACTCCACTTTTCTCAAATTCTCCGTGAGTGTCCTAATAAAAATCTCAAAACTGGTTTATTCATTGTATGAGAGGAACTTGTCTCTCTCTCGGTACGCCGCTCCTCTTCTCCTGCCGACGCCAATGCCTTGACAGAACTTACTCCTTCCCATACTGTGCTACGACCCACTTCCTGTACTTCTGCTTGTCCTAGTGTATTTGTTCAACTTGCCAAGCAGTGAGTGGAAAGTGTATTACGAGCACACACATTTTATATATCATCCCAGTCAGCGCAAGAGAGAGTGTGTGAGAGGGAAAGAAAGAAAGAAAGAGGAAACCGCATCATTGCAAATTACTTCTGCTCTCAGTAAATAATGCAAGAACACAGCTACAAGAGACTGCTATTGTTACTATAAAAATATTCATAGACGATACAAAAGATGCATACTGTTAAAGTTTCGGTTTAAGTTGTGTATATAAATATCTGTGCATTTAAGCTGCTTACATGTGGCTTGAGAAATTGCTTAAGCTAATGGGATTCTGAAGTAATACTGTGTAACATGTAAGGAGACGAAATACAAATGATATTTTTATGCGGGGAAACAGTGAACAATGAAAACATTCAATTTGTGTGGAGGATAAATGAGTAAATCGCATATATATGTAGGTATAAACTATTGTGTACATTGCTATATATGCAGAGATACTGTTTGTAAACTCAAATTATAGCATGCTGCACGTGAATCCCGGACTCCATCATCATCATCATCATCCTCGCCGTCATGGGTAACCTTCAGAAAAAAGTTTGTTGGCTGTAGTCTGTTTTCTCTCGAACTCTTAGTCTGTGGAAAGTTTCGATGCTGTCGTGACATTCATTTATTCTTTCTCCGGTTTGGTATACACTGACGTAATGATAATAATAAAAGATTAGCTTGTACCGGCAAATAATTCAACGGCTGGAAAAATGGGGGGTGATGGACCCGCTCTGAATGATTTAGACTTGAGTCGTGCTGCGGCATTTGATGATGTAAACATGTTTCAGTGGGAAAATAGTAATGATAACACCAGCATTGACGATTACGAGTCTGGAGGCAACGGGACCAGTAATATTACAGTGGTCATTCATGCACTGGGCTACTCCACTCCGGGATCCGAAGGCAAACAGTTCAGAGGTGCCGACTTGCCAGGTAAGAAGGAATAAAAACTTCTAACACTTTTTCGCTTTTAGTACAACTTTTACGCTCCTTTTATGATCACTCAAGAAACAACCCTCTGGTGGACCAAAGTCTCATAAACTAATCCTTCGGGGTCACCTTTGCAAAGAAATTTAAATTAGCCATTCCCCATCATACACGCCCATACACCTATTTCAAAAGAGATGCCAATGCAGACACCTTTCCGTCATTACGCAAAAGATGCATTCAAGCGACGAAATGGCTTAACAACAGAAGCACCTCCAAAATATGCAGTTTACCACTTTTCAGGCGAATCCTTTTATTTTCACACCACCCGTGTAGTTTGGGTTGCATCAAGGCTCTTCCTAATATCCATCCTATCTTGTTGTTCGCCCAAAATACTTTAGTGCGATAATGTCACATCACAAAACCATAAAATGATACCAGTAATAACGACGTAATCAATGTTTTCACCTTCCTCTGCCCAATATTCTATGTAGACCATAACAATGCGTGAAATCACTGACATTGCTACACGACTGAAAAGCCCGTTTTCCCGTTTCTTGGAACGGATTAGTACCATTTTATGTGCAATTTCCCCTCCTCGAGTGCTCCTTTACTAACACTTGGTAATGTGGAAAAAGGCCGTCGTGCTTACAAACTTTGGCAAATGCTCGTTATGCAGGGGGGAAAAATCGAGTATGGAAAAGTGGAAAATAAGTGGGAACTTCAGACCAACAACAGTACATGTTGAACCATGATTGGTTTTATTCGTTCTGAGAACTAAATAATAAATGCGAGAACGCTATCAATTCTTATAGTTAAAACGACTTTCGGTTCCGTGTGGTACTTTCCTCGTGGAAGATACTACAGACTACTGATACTTATTGGAAGTTACTAAAACATGTTTGCCATCGCAAAATACAAACACATTTTGGCTGTAGAAAACCTTTCACCCTTTTTATTATAACGAAACTCTTTTATTTAACCTTATATTCTGCAGCTTCGCTCAGCTTCCACACGTTTCCATTCTGAATTCTCGGTTTTTTTTGTAAAATCTGTGGAGCCATAAGTTGAGTCAAATTTCACAAAATTTACCTGGCGTTTTCCCACTTGCAGCGGTATTGCACAACTGTCTGAAGACTGTACTGTGTACTAATGACCTTTTTAAGAGTCAAAAGTCTACTCAGTCCTCAGCGTGATCCGTTATCTTTTTGAACAACGAAACTCTCTTCGACGTTTTATCAGCGACAGGGCAAACTATTTTTTTTGCGTTCGTCCTTCTTGGTTTAGTATTTTTGTTATTTTTTTCATTGTAAGAATAAAAGGTTCTCTTGCATCCTGTTTTTTATGAAAGCCAGCTAATACAATAGTGGCTTGCACCTTTACTTACAGAACGGCGAAGGAAAAGGTCAAAGGACTTGTTTTGAAAATATCTTCCAATGAAAAGAAACTAGGGAAGAAAAACAACTTTGTAAATTTAATTAGGTGCCGCTGTGGACAACAGCTTGTACTTACGTACAACATTTTCTATTAAAATAGGCTAAAAAAAAGCCGTCGTTTGGACGGACCCCCGTGCCCGTGGGCACCCACTACCGTGGTAACTTTGGAAAATGTGTAAAAAAATATGAAAATTTGTCGACGACCACAGGCATTGGTAGGAATTTTCATGTCTGTGGAATAGAACATGTATGTGGGGTCTGGTACAGCTGAGGGGGTGTTTGGTGGGAAACCCCTATTCCGGGGAACACGGTTTGCATAAAGGAATAGTTTAGTCTATTTTACGTAAGTTTTGCTCTTGTATGGCCATGTTTATTGTTTAAAAAATGCTGCCACATTATTCATATGATGGAAAGAAGTTTATTTTCATACATGATTTTTGAAGACAGAAATAAACACCCTTAATTCTCACCATGAAAAGTATATATGCCTCTAGTAGTGATAACTGATAACCTACTAGCGTACTCGTTATAAGGATAACTTGGTGGAAAGTGGTTTAAGTTTCTCGTTGCAAAATAAATTTCGACAGACTTGTATTTGAGTATTTTTGAGTTTTAAATTTCAAGACCTATATTTATGACTACCTAGTTTTTCGGTGGAGTTGAGCATTTCCGTGTATTATCATGAGTCATATTTTTTGCTTTTTAAGCAATAAGTTGTCATTGACCGTTCATTGTAGCAACATCTTAATGTTTAATAGTTCTGTGGTACTTCTTATAGTACGTATGTACAGTATCTATGAGTAATACATATCTGTGAAAGTGAAAACTAAAGTAGGGTGTGAAGGTTGATGTATTGTCCATTATCCATTGATGTGCGGACAATAATAATATGATGCACAATAAGCAATGATAATAACGTAAAAATGCAGACCACATATTCTGTATGCCTAAAAGCAATTATTAGCTACAATGATCTTTTCCCGTACTTTTTAAAATATATACTAAAATGGCATTAAAGTGAAAGTCATGAAAATCTTGAATCAAGTGCAATTAAGTATAGTGTAAAGTAACCCTTGAAAGTACATGAGTACTAGCGTTACCTGGTTATGGACTGGGGAAAGCTAAGTTATAAAATTTCTTATTTCATAGAATAACATTTACGGCCGGACGGCCCTACAGACCAAAGGGACCAATCAAACATGTGACGCTTTATAGTGTTACATAATGAAAGACGGAAACCATAAGCATGGGCATAACACGTAAACACAAGGGCTATCCTGGTGGTGGAAGAAAACGTCAGTCAGTATAGCCGCTCTCTGTCTACAACAACTTTCTTCGTCGTCTTTATCGTCATCGCGAACGAATTGCTTTTCAGCTTGTTTTCCCCCAAGTGTTATTCAGGTCCAGCTAGTCTGGAACTATGTAAATTTGTTGTATGACGTCCGGCACTCCTGACGTAGGCACGACATCTCTTTAAAGAAAATAAGCTTTGGAATTCCGTTTTTGCCAATGGATAGTTTCGGTCAGTAGCTTCGTAGATTGCTTAATAACGTCGGGTCTCGGGGGGTAACGAAAGGGGTTAAATTAAAATTAAATATTAACCAAATTGGCTAAAATTTAGAATAACATAGCTAATTATTTGGCATTTTGCAAAAACTCATTTTTATACATTTAAACACTGCAAATTCAAGAAACTCGTTGCCAATCATTTCAAGTACTTCGTTTCAAGAAGGTCTGACGAAATTACAGTATAATACTGAGCTGGACCTACTTTAAAACTGAAACTTTTTATTTCTGTTGTGGTAGTGTTTGTAGTACAGTAGTAGTGATGCTTTGTTGCAGGAGCAGTAGTTGTAGTGAGTGATGTGGATGATGATGGCGGTGGCAGCGGCTGGCTGGTTGCATTGCATCAGCTTCAAATAATCTTGTTGAGTGCTGTCTCATTAGGAGCATCTTCGTTTCCACTACTCTTTGTTACTTTTGGTACGCAGCACTTGTCCTGTATGATGTCCAACCGTCTACATTCTTTGCAATGCAATGGTTTTGATACTTCGACTCTTCGAGCCTTTTATGTATTTATATGTCTAACAGTTGGCAGTTTGTGTAGACTTGGGGAATATGTCCCTGCATGGTAATTCAAAAGATAGCAACTTGTTATTGTGTACATTCATACTCCTCTCCGGAAACGTATGAAGTTGGACATGTACACCAGGAAAGACTAATATTGGCAGCAGTACTAGAAGCACAGGAGCTTTCACGATCTAATCATGATAGCAGCAACGATTGCTTATAAGGCAACAGGAGAGTCTTCGTCGCGGCTACTTTGTATGCGTGTGTGCCTATCTGCGTCTGTGTGTTTATACAAAGCAAGTTATCAGGGAGCGAGCAAGTTCTCGTGCATTTTACATTTTTAATAATAGATATTGCTACATTGCTCTCTCTAAAAACTAAGCACCAACAATCCAATTCAAATCATTGCTCCTTGTACAATCTAGGAAGCACTAACGCAGCAGCACATCAGCAAACACTGCCGTGTGTACTACCATTTCAGTAACATTCAATGATTTGTTAAACAGAACACGTTTTTTCAGATAACAAATAGATACTCTCTTGTACAGAGGCGGTATAAAAAAAAGAAAGTGAGTGAAATACTTGGTGCGTTCCTGGTTAAGGTTCGCGCGCGCCTTGCCCTACTCCTTTTACTACCACTATCACCTTTGCATCCAGTTGAAAGTTGAAATTCAGTTCCAGGCACAATCGACACAATACGTGTTGCAGTCTTTATAACCTTTTATACACTTTCTTCTTGTTTGCATGAAAAAAGAAGGAGAGAGAGAGAGCGAGAAACCGTCCTCCGTCCCATTTTGTCAGCAGCGGGTCGTTACGAAAGAGGAACATGAGGAGAGTCAAGACGCGCACATATCAGTTAATCGTACGGACAGACGAACTGGAGAATAAAGAAACGACACTACTACAAAAACTAACAGACACGAAAACGTTCAAAACATCTATATAAAAATACCTAAGTAGCTAGAAACTGTATTGTGGTTTGTGGTGAAGCCCGTATTATTATTATTATTATTATTACTATTACTATTATTATTATTGCACACAAAATATAGACATGCAAAAGACGCTGCTGCTGGTATAGCTGCAAAAACAGGCAAAAAATTTTAAGCGATCATCTGCACTTAAGCTGCATGCCACTGCTGCGGACAAAGTGCACACCCTTAAAACGATCCTATCCACCACGTCACATATGCTGATGCCCTTTTAAAATCCCGTTAACTTTTTGGTCGAGTGACTTCTCTCCTCAAAACTGACTACCTAACTACATACTCAATATGCAATAATCGTCTGACGTGTAATATCGTTTTTATTGGTAAAACAAAACTTCTTGTTGAAAATGGACGTATTAGACGAAATGCACGCGGTTCTTGCATTCTAGGACGCGACGATACTTCCAGATATGTGTCGAAAAGGGAAGACCACCAAGTATGTGGTTTATTTGTAATATCCCAGACTAGCCTGTATATAAAGGTGGAGCCGTTTTCCACTGGATATGTATTCATCGGATGTGTGCATGTACACATGCACGAAGAAACAAACAGTGTAAATACGTGTTCAAAAGTTATTCCTGTGTTTTGTGGCTGGTTGCCTCCTTCACGCTTTCTCCGCAGGAATGTAAAGTAATGTGGGTTTGCATTGACAAAAGTTTTCATTTTATGTACTTTACTCTATTTGTGTGTATGTGTAAACCTCATTAAGGTACATATTGTTTTCGGGTGTAAGAAGAACACTGAGGAAGAAGAGGCTTCTTGTGTGCAAAATAAAAGTATCATGTTTTGCCCCTGCATTATAAGATTAAAGCCGCCATATCCGAGAGAGAGAGAGAGAGAGAGAGAAAGTGGTGGGGTAGGCTAGAAGTCATGTATGTGTACATGGCTAGTTGTTGTTAGTATCAACATAAACCTATAGAAAATTGTTAACCATTTCGAAGCATCATACACCTAAATATTAGTATTCCTCTTTCATTCATTCCAACAATAATCGTAAAGTTGTAATCATGGCAAAGAATAATATACCACTATTGCAAAGGGCTCGGGCTGTTAGTTGAGCTGGTAAGCAGCTGCAACTTGCTGGATACCTATAATGGGAATCTAAAAATACAAAAAAGTGGTAACGCTGTGTTTAGGTAGCGTAGTTGTACTCGGAGAATGCCTGATATGACTGTGAATGAAATCGTGCTGTTGATTTGAGCACATGGGAAGGTGTTATGGCTTGTATTGAAATGGCGATATATGTATGTATGTAGTAATGTAAAGATTTTGTCATTCGGAGGAAATTGTGTGGGAAACATTGCTTGAGTTTTATGCGGAAATTTCAACAGGTGATTGAATTTAACTGAAAATAATCAAAAATGGAAAGCACTCCTGACGATTTCAATTATAATATTCTGTGGGCGTGACGGACGTACAGACGAACAAATAAATGGTACATAGGGGATATAGAGCGGCAGTAGCAGCAACACATGAGTGACATCGGGCTGTCAGTCCTATCATAATCGGAAGGCTGATAATAATAACAATAATGACTGTAATAACCGCAAAAGTTGACTAGGTATATTACTGTATGAGACCGACGAAACTGTGCAGAAGAATGGAAACAAGTGCGAAATGGATCGAAGGAAAACAATGTGAATGCAAAACAGCGCCGCGGGTTCCTTCCCTCAATTCCTCCGACAAGAGGTAAACCATAGGAGAAAAAGGGGGATTCTTTTATACACTTACATGGAAAGAACGTGGTCACAACGGAATAAGTAGATAAAAGCAATCCGTCGACATTGTGTACACAATGCTACAATTACGTGACAGACAGACCTTCATTTGCGGAATTGGCATAAATTATTAAAATGCAAAGAATGTTGCACTCGCAATTTAGCTTGTTCAAATTATGACTTATCGCTATCCGGCATGTCTTTTATCGAGTAATTTGCATCACTGACCGATTGTTTTAATAATATTTGATTATTCTTCTCGTAGGAAAATAAACACGAATATAGAAGTAAACTGATTGTGTACACTCGCATATATTGACATTAAATCACCTTGTTATCACATAACATAACTACACAACTGTAAAAAAAACATTCTGCCACCAAGGAACTATTATTAATTCAATTATTTTGCTTTCGTTGTGTCTCTAATAACCAGTTACCTCCCCTAGCGGAGACTACCTTTGCAATAATTCCTACTTTTCATGATTCTGGCAGAATCTGAACTTCCCCTGTGAAATGTTAGATTTACCTAAAAGACCGCCATTCAAACAGGGATAATTGTTATATTTAAACAAGGTGGATAAATACATAAAAATAGAAAATGAATAAACCATTTCCAACGCCATAGAATTCTGTTGGTGCATGAAATGGCATTTCATTAGGCGCATTATTATTATTATTACAGGGTTACTTTGTTACTGGGTGTGTGTATCACACATCTATTTATTTCAATGAAGGTTACTCATTCACTGCCACTATCAGCTGGAAACAAACATTGTCGTTAAAATAAAATAAAATCGAAGGGCCATGCATTCACATTCACGCTAACATCCACAAGTATACTTCCCGTCTGTTGGTCTCTTTCTCTCCTCTTTCACAAACACACACACTTCACTTAGCATGACGTGAATACTAAAGACTGAAAAGGGAATTTTTGTATAAAATCCTTGGCATTATGTCCTCTGTAAGGGAGATTTAGGAAAGAAACTCACCAGTTCAGTGAAACCACAGAGAAAACACGGGTTTTCTCATACTCTGTGTTATCATTGATGATGCGCGTTAGTTTGACCGTCACTGCACAGTTTTCTCCTTGTTATACGCTGTTATTTATAACTCAATAGTAAAAAAAATTTTTTTGGCGCATAACACGATGATTGCCAGAAGTGCAATGTAGTTCCGTGTGACTGGGGCTATTCTAGGCTTCATTTCATTGTTGTCGTTCTGAGCAGAGATAAATAGATTGAAAAAGGAAACCAAGTTGTTACTTCACTTTTGTGTTAATGATGTCTATATGTATCTTGCTATTTTTTTTTATTTTGTTCGTCCTCTCGTTTTCCCTGGTTCTCCCCCTGACTCGTCGCAAGCTTTTTTCTGGAACAATGATGGTAATAGGTAACATAATATGTGTAAGAATGCACGTATAAAAAGTGGCGTGTAATATACACAAGAGAATAGTAAAGTCGAGGATTATACGGATACACAGACAGTATTCACATGAAAAAAACATGATATTTAAGTTTATTTTCACTTCTGTGTGGCCTTATTGGTGTCAGTGTGTGAGCCCCCTCATCTTCCTCGCTGTCTTCGTCGTCTAGTTCAGAGATACTTAAATATTGTTAGATCCTGTGCGAGTGTGGCACGAACACGCCACCATAGGAAGTAGGAACCTAGAGCTTGTGTTGGAATTTCATACAATTTTGGATTCGTCTAAATGGCTCAAGTGGAAAAGAAGATAAGAAAGTTGCCCACATGATAACAATAATAATAGTATGTGGCGTGAGCGTAGCATAAGATTTAAGGGCATGAAAGGGACGGGCTTTGTTGTTTTTTGTCCTGTTTTTTTGTACTTCTACATTCGGGGTATAGATCGGCTTCGGTTCGGATTGTGAAAGACGAAAGGATAAAATTGTTTATTTAATAAGTGGATACTATATATGAGTAAACGCTCACATAGTTTCGATAAAAGAGCATCTGTTCGGAGAAATAAATTAGTGTTATTTTGTTGCGCTCGATTCATGTTTAGCTTCCATTCGCATTAGTTTTGTCAAGACGTGAGAATTTTAAAAAATATGATGTTTCTCTGTCACTCGGCACATCTGGACTATATTTATGTGTGTATGCAGTTGTCACAAGGATATATTCCGAGCCAAAGTTATGATCTTGTCTTATAGTTTTCCTTCGAAATTATCTTGAATATCTCATTTTTCTCGAGCAAGTTTGTTGACAACCAAATGGCAGCACATATATCAAGATATCATAATATTCTAACGTTTTACATTTTGTAAGTTGACGCCCAACGGAATGCCGTGACGAATTTCACAAGGTAATTCGGGTGATTCATTCAGCCCACTCGCACGATGCCCCAATGGCGGCATACAAGAACCATAGCATGACTGCATTTGCAGTTTGACTGTGAACTTAATTTGTATTCCCATTCTAGGTAAATGTCGACAGTTCAGGTAGAAATTACAAGGGTATTTCTTCGATAAACCAACTAACATCATAAAATGATCGTCATCACGTTTGCAATTCTCAAAATAGCACTATATGAAATCATTCGTAATGCACGTGAAATAGAAAACAGCTCTAAAGGTACACACACACACACATACACATACAAACTTTCACACGGGAAAATGGTGTCAATTACTTTTTTATTGCAATCAGCTTCATCTCTATCAAATGAATGATACGGGGTACACTGAGACCATGAATGGCCTTTCTTTAAAAAAAGAAAGAGAAACGAGAAAGCCGAGTTAAATCGGTTTTATGGGGAGTATCGTTACACTTTTGGTTGTTAGTGCATTTTCTTATTCCCCAAACAGACAGCACACTGCTAAAACGTGTGTACTACCACTGTTGTACACTATAACAAAGGATTTTGGCTAAATGACGACGTAGGCTTTAATATCCAGAGAGTATAACACCATATGTTAGTACCGACTCACAAGAGAAAGAGAAGAGAAAAAAAATAAAAGAATTATTAAGAAAGCACTAAAGACAGTTGTTTTCTTGTAAAGCGAACCACATGTGTTTCTTCTTTCTTCCAACAATGAGTTATTTATTTACCTCAAAGATTTCATGCACCGCAAATCAACTTGAAAACCGTCTTTAATGAAGAAGTCACGATAACAGATTACGCTATGGTGGTGTGTGTTGCCTTTTTCGTACCGCTTTTATACCTACGTTAGATTTACACGACGGCAAATGAGCACAAAGAAGGAGAGCTGGGCTTTGAACACGCTATGTGCATTGTGAGTGCAGTCGGTGTGTAGGTAGCTAGACAGGTAGAGATGGTAGCAAATTATGTTTCGTGTTTCAATGGAGGCAGCAAGATATAAAGTTATTATTGTGTAATATAAAGTTATTGCTAATCTTAAAACTGCAGGCGTCCTCCTCTTATAATAATAACAGCACAACAACCCAACAAACCCAGAAAGAGTAGTCAGGGACACACTTAAAAATGCTCATAGCACACGGCTCTGACATTTGACATTAAAGGAAGTCATTCATTTACAAAGGATAAAAAATATATTTTTGTCCTTGTAATAAAAAAGTCTTTGACAATTTCATAAAAGCAGGATTAAAAAGGGAAGATTTTGAAAAGCCAGTCCCAAATTATCCATTATAATATGGGTCGGAGACAAGTTGAAAATTTCGTCAAATTTTCCACTTGCAATTTACTTGAAAGGCGCAAGGAGATACGCAACTAGTTTTTAGTGCGTGACTTGGGTCGTGTGTGTGTTGGGTGGAACACGAACAGCGGTTAGAGGAAAGTTTGATAAAGTTCGTTGGCGAAGGAATTTGATTCTTCAAAAGATATTATCTTCCTTCAGAAACGACTACAATATGGTTTATATTGTCCTTGAGGTGGAAGACACGAAACTTCGTAAAAGAGGGAGGGACGAAGGACTTTAACCTTAAAGCTCAATAGCACGGCTTACATAAGTGTCTAGCCGATATGCGCATGTAGACAGTAGTGGAGTCATTGCTCAATAGTTTCATGAAGTGTGTGTAGCAATTATATTTGAAGTTTATGTTACTTGGAGGTCAGCAGTAAATGAGTGGCACACGACGAGACACTAGTCATTACTTAGGTTATAATACTCGCTTCTCTCATTGTAATGACATGACTGGTTGTAAGTATGTTTATGGTGGATTGTAGACAGATGCCACTCACAAAATGCATTTTACTGATGATGATGCATTATTACATGTTTGGAACGAACGGCAAAGTTTTACTGTGCTTATCACTTCCACTTTTATTTAAAGTCGTAAACCCTTACGAACGAAACAAAAACCAGGCATTGCATTGGTTTCCTAGGTATGTAGTGTGTTACATGCATGGTAGTCGGGTACAAAGATAATATTATTGAGACCCATAGTCCCGATGTTATTGTTATCGTTTTTGTTACAGCATCTTGCATGTTCAAAATTCCACACTCCAGTAAAGCACGAATGTGCACAAAGAGAGGGGAGTGCAGCAAAAATGTACCGATAACGCATGTACACATATCTTGTCTTGTGTGACGTCAGTAGACACCTTTTATGTGACTTTTTTTGGAGATAAAATACTCTAGTTGTATTCTACGCACATCAGTACATACCTGTACGTTCCAGAGAACTATTTGCGTCAAACATAATCTCCTAAAGAGCGGGACACAGTACAACAGTGACTTACATCTGTAAATAGCACTGGTTAAGATCTTTGATAAGGATTAAATTTGAGGAGGTTCCTGTTGATACAGATATATAAAAAGGTTGTAGAGTGCAATTGTGTAAACTTCTTTGAAAAAATGAGAATATTTTTTTGCAATTCAAATCCCGAGGTCACAACACTCACAATCAATGCATGTGTATGTAAATGAAATATATGGCTACGTTGCGATTTGGAGTACGGAAGAGTGATTGTTGTCCGAGGGATTTGGGCATCCTATGATTTATATTGCAATAATTAATACGGGGAGAATCGTGTTGTACGGAAATTTTTGTTTTCATAGGAGTATTGAAAAGTTTTAAAAAGTTCGCAAGAATATATGTGCAAACTAACTGAAAGTATCAAATTACCAAAAAAGAAAGTCATACAGTCAGCCACATCCAATAAATGACAGCTTCTCATTTTTTAGTTTTGGTTAGATCTGTCGGACAGATTCTGTGAAAAATCCCTTTTCCCAAATCGATTCTAACAAGCAACATTATTATCATACTGCGCTGCAGAAAGGATGTGCTGCTGTCACATTGTAATACGTTGTACAAAATTGTGGTGTCAGTTTTCTCGACATCTCTAGTTTAAAACTGTTTTAAGAAATTGAATGCAATGATCAGCGAATTGGTCTACGATATTGTACACATACACAACTACAATTCATTCACGGAGCAAACCTATAATTCTACTAACGGTTGTCACAAATACAACAAATATCAAGGAAAATGGAGGCGTTTACAAGGACAACATCATATTCTGTAAACTAACCTTTCCAACTACATTCATTACAGAAAAGCATTTTTGCTCCTACAATATTTGCTGCACGGGAAAAATGCAAGAGAAAGTGGTGCTGTTGTTCTTGCGTCTAACTTTGCCCCATTTATTTTTTCAAGTTAACGGTGCATCACCTCTCTTGTACGAAATATTTTGCCAGGAACATTTACAGCTTGTTATGAACTATGTCTGAATATATTATACATGCATTAGTATGATTGTGGACATTTATAGATAGTTTTTCTCATGGTCATGTTAAATGCAAACTCTTCCGGTGCGGTACGGTATTTTTTCAACATTGCACTCCACTTTTAGCAATGTGTGTTCTAACTCAGTATGTTTTTTCTGATTACTTCCTGATTTTCGTAATGACCCTCAATTTAAAATTTTGTATTCAAGGATAGGCTTATGTATACGATAAAATTGATAATCATATTAGACAGGAAATAAATGGGAAAGTTTTACTATTCCCCTAATAAAACTGACATAAAATGGTATCCTTTTTCCCCTGTACATAAAAAAAATTTATACTTTCTTGCTAGCTAGAAGTACGTAATGATATTGGAGTTTGATCTTGAGTTAGAAATGGAAAATCCGGAATATGTTAGTTTATTATAAGTGTTTATTGTCATTTATATAGAATGTGATCAATTGCCGTTTGCTTTTACCAAATTGTAGCAACATATAGTATAATGGGATTAAATACATTAAATTATTATTTGTTTTTATGACGGGGTTTTCCTCATCCTGGTTTTCACAAGCATTTGCGAGCGATTAAAACGAAATTTCCTGCCATTCAATGTCAAACAAATACTGGGAGGTTGTTCTTTGATGCGAGTTCATATTTTTGTTACAAGTAGCATTTAAACCTAAAATGCTGATTAACTGGCGAATGTTCCTATTATTTATTAGGAGATAGGCATATTTGTGTGCGAAAGACCGAAAAAGATGGAAATGAATTGAGTATATTCCTGAAAACACATGTGCCTGGCATACCCCTCCACATACACACATGTTTTTTCAAAATCGTCATGTAAAAACGAAAGCTACCAAAGCAAAACACACCAAACCTTACTTCCAGAGTAAAAGGACGAAAGCTAATATTGTTGTAGATTATTATGGTAGTGATGAAAGAGCAATATTAATCAGAATGGTTCCACTCTCTGGAAGTGAGTTCTCCTTTGTTAAACATTGCTTACAACTAAAACTGCCAAAGCCATCACTGTACCCACAAACTTGTATCATCCTCCCATATGAAGCAACAGTCTCGTCTTCCCTCCCGTTTTCGTTCGACATCACTATAATCATCGTCATCATAATCATCATGGCCTGCTGTACTTTCCCTACTTCTGTTATAGTACAAAAGATTTAGCGTGGCAGAAATGTCAGAAAACTCTTTCGCCATTATCCATCTCTTTCTCTCCCTCTCGTTTGTTCTCTCTCTCTCTCTCTCTCTATTCTAGATAAATTTTCTGTTTTTGTAGAAGGTAACAAAAAAGTAAAACTTAACTGGATAACATAACAACTGCCTATATGTACACTCTTGAATACTCTCAGGTGCGGCAGCAACAATACTGCATTCAACATTTTATAGGCAGTAAAAATATCAAAGCCTGTGGTTGCTTTTCCAGACATCAGTAGTACGATTCTGAATGAACCCTACCCCTTCTCACACACTGCCACCGCTGCCGCTTCATCTATTACGTTACAAGTTGCCACAGGAGTAAAGTAATCTGCTCTCCCGCTTTCTCCCTGCTCTCTCTGTCTCTCTCTCTCCGCCAAATGCGCTACCACCCCAGTCTAGCATTTATATTCACGACCGCAACAACAGGGATACTGAAAGCAATCAAAAACTGTACATGTATATAAACAGATTCTCCCTTTGCAATCACAAAAGACAGAGACAATTAACTACACCAGATAATATTGTATACTCAATAATATCTGTTCCGCGACAGCGTTCGACGACTAAGCATATATTTCTCCATGATGGATTGTCAACGTTGGAGAAACATCTGTAGATCACCACCTTTTATACAGACGACAGCAGCAACGTCGTCTTCATCTTGTTGGCAAGGTTTGAGCCCAGCAGCGAGAGATGGATCATGGAGCGATGACGCTTAGCAGCACAAAAAAAGTATCGTGTTGTTTTTTTCCTATTATTGCAGCCAGTTACATTGAATCAAGTCAGGTCATATATCATTAAAGTAAAGAAAGGCGATGCGGTGTTGGGAAATGCTGAGCCTTTTTATATCGTCGTAAAATGCATGCTGTAAATAGACGCGCGCGTGTATGTATGTTTGAGTGTGTTTGAGCGTTGACGTACCATTCACATCATCGCCACCATGTAGAAATTGAACACGAACGTGTTGCCTTTCGGCTTATTACCAGAGTACGCCTAGAACGGCGATGCTTTAGTGAATGCGTACGTGCTATGCCACAGTTTGCTTCCTTTGCTCACTTTTAAAAAGAAAAAATCCACTGAGAAGTGGTTTATGACAAAATTGGAAGAGCTCGAGGTCTGTGCAGTGCAATGTAGGGCTCTCTAGATACAAGCAAGCAAAGTTGTGGAACATGTCGTGGGAGAGAAACTGGAGAAGAGAAATAGAGAGCCTTTTGATAGGGATATAAAAACCAACGTACCAACACCATACATACGTAATAATAACAAAAATAATAATCTACACTTCTTGCTCGGAGTATTCAACTTCTGGCAGACACATTCGTAAATATCTGGTCTAACAATATTGCAGGCTTGGAAACGGAAAATAATAGTTATAAAAAAATTGGAGCTCCCGTCGATATGCGGGAGTAAAATGTGTGGCAGTGGAAACGGCAGCACTCACTTTTATATCAATTCAGGACGAGTTGTTTTACGAAGAAAGTAATTTAGACATAACTTGTTGAAATTGAACAACCTTTCACTTGTAGACAGATGAAAATAACTAAAATTTAATAGTCGTGTATCTTGGCTGATTATGATGATGATGTGCGAAAAAATAAATGAAACAAGACTCTCTACTTTAGTTTTGAAGGGAAAAGTGAAAACTTGCCAACACATGAAAAGAATCATCATCATCATCAGCAGCAGCAGCATCAGGAAAAATGTAGTGTTTAAGAGAACCTTTATTCTCCACACAATTCTCCGGTGAAACCTCATTAGAGCACAATGGAAGAGCATAGAGCATGCATGCAGTTTGTGTAAGTTGTCAAGGGCTCACTCTATTTTTAGTTGAATGCTGCCCGCTAAACGGAATGAGATTTTTTTACACCATCACCTTGACTTAATTAATTAAAAATTGTGTGCAATAAAAAGCCTTCATCTTCTAGCAGTTACACAGACATACACACACTCCATTATTGTAACTACATCCTGTGGTGTATACTTACCACGTTTTAATTATAAAAGCGCGTTGAAACTGAATCTTTCCATGGAAATCTAACCAAACTTGTGTACACGGGGAATTAAATCTTTTTCCTACCTACAGGAAACTTGGCAGCAGTTAGAAACTATATTGCCATGCGATGAATGGTGATTTTTCCTCGTTGTGAGTTCCTCCTTTTTTCAGTAATCTCGCTCTAGTTTTCTTCCCTTCTCTTCCCCTCCTTCCCTTTCTCTCTCTCTCTCTCTCTTTCGACTACTCAGCTCAGTGTTTTCTCATTATTCGAGAATATATGACAAGTTACTCAATGTAGTATTACTTCTCTGGGTTCTGCCACCGCTCCTAATGCAATCAAGACAGCATTTCAAGTGACGGAGTGTTTACATTCATTAGGTATCACAGGTATGGAAATGACGATCTACACCAGTGTCGAGAAAAAGAAAGCGTTTTGGTCTCTCTCTCTCTCTCGCTCTCCTCCCACTATTTTCTGCACAAACATAAAGACTCACCGGGTGTTCCAACTTTGAAAGTCAGTGGGCTAGATGTAGCATAGAATAACTCATTACAGTTCTCTTTCATCCAAAATGCGGAATCCTTGTTTTTTGCAGTGTTGCAAATACTTGGTTGCCAAAAGAGAATGATGTTGATGATGCTCCTGCAAAGGATCTCTTCTCACTCTCTCACTCACCATGATGCCATTTGCACTGAATTTAAGTAGGTTTATATGTATGAATCTTCGTTTGGCCTGTCCCTGTCTCCGTGTGATTCACGCAGAGCATAATGCTAGTGCAGAAAGAGGAAAAGAGAAACAGAGAGAGAGAGAGAGATCGACGGTGGTGTTGTGATAGTGGCAGTCGCAGTGAACCTTCGAATGTATCCTATCGAATCGACATCCTTGTAACATGAAAGTAATTGAAATTCTTCAAGTTGTTGGTGTTACAAACTTGTTACTTCGTTTTTTACAATTGGATGTGATAAGAATTAATGTGTGTTTGTGGCTTGCTGGTTTGTTCGTTTATTTGCTGATACTGCCACCACCACTCCCCTTTTGATTATTCTTGCTTTTTGCCACGCTATCCTGGGCTCTCTTCCATTCAATCCTTTTTTTCATTTTCACGGAAAAAAGGCAGTAGAAAAAATGCTGGGAGACATGAAAAGAAAAACAGAAATGACAGGAATACCACACTAATAGGCAGGAATAACATTATGTAGTAGGGTATATCGACGTGCAACCGTAATACATTATAAATTTGATAATCAAGGTTATTATTACGTCGTATATTGTACCATTCCTGAAATGCCTAGTAGCCTTGGAGAAATGTGGGCACTTCCATCAACAGAAAATAAATCTACGTTATTTGAGGGGTTCCGGGAATCATTCTGTCGTCCTTGCCGCTCATTTTTCTGTTCTCGTAGCAGACCGCCGTGAAGCTGAAAGCTACGTTTTTGCGTTGCTTTCCTCTCTCTCCCGACTTATATTTACAACCTGTCAGGATATACGAACAGACAAGACAAAAATGGCAACAACACTACGACGTACATTGTCAGCATAAACAAAATTTGTTAAAAAGTGGAGAAAATATTCTATCCAGACTTCTATAAATGTAACTCTAGGGAAGCATGATTTTCAGGGGAAAATAAATAGTATTATTGTTGTGGAACGTCATTTTGTCTCTCTCTCGCTCTCTCTTTCTACTACGCCAACACTACGAAAAAAACGAGTGCAACAACTTTGTCACTGGTACATGCATTTCAGCCAAATAAGAGCAACTGACAAGTTTCAAAGATACTACTTCTTGATCTGTCTGCAATATTTTCCATGAAAAAGATCCCTGCATTTTGTTCCTGTCGGGAAGAGGGAGAGAGCGAGCGAGCTGGGGAAATATAGTGTTGACATTCATGTTTACGTACGGCAGTCGTAGTAAGAAATCCGTGTTGTTCATATGTTGCCACCCCTGTTATTGCTGCTGTTGAGGTTATGACGGTGGTATAGAACCGGGTTAAGCAACGCTTTTCTGACTCTTTCCCCTGACGTAGTTTCATTCCATTGCCGTTTTTTTCTGAAGAAGCAGAAAAGAAGAAAATAGTAAATTATGATGAGATTTTTATGGGCGTTGGAAAGAGGTGCGAAGCATCGGACTACAACATCACATGGATGAAAGGTATGTCCTATTGACATCCTATCACTCATATACCCCCCACCATCGCAATCATCACGTTTTGTTAAAAAATGTATAAAAATACTAGCATCAGCAAACGAATAGGTGTACCACACCACTTCTACTGCAGTCATCATCGTGATCGTCATCGTCACCATCATCTTCACACAAACTAAAGGTGGAATATTGGTTAGTGGTTTCTGGGAAGAACGTGTGTTGTGTAGCATGCATGGTAAATCGTACGTGTGTCGAGTGTGTATAAGTGAGAAAGAGAGTGCCTGGGAGGCAGGAAAAGAAAATAATGTGTGTATGTATGCATATTTGGATATAAAAAAACTTTCCATATCATGAAACTAAGACAGGGAAAGATGGAGAGAAAGAGAGAGAATGAAGGAGGGTTCCAAGCTTATTTTCACACAAATCATGTTCACAATATATGAGCTTTGGTGGTTGAGCTGAGCCTCTTCGTGCTGACTGAGGTTACTGGGTTAGTTGCCGGTGTAAGGTCTCGCAGAAATTGCATGCATGCATGCTTGCGTGTGTGTGCATACATACAAAATACTACGCTAACGGTTTACTTCGATATTTTTTTATCTTACTTTCCGTCTTTTTTACTTCACTCGTTTCGCTGAGAGAGAAAAAAAAACAAAATCTCTTGTTCGATTGTTTATATGTCTGTTTATATGTTTTTTCCTTCTTACGTAGTGCAGAGTTCTTTTGGATTCTGGATAGTTAATACACTTTCAGGGAGAGTGGTACTAAAATGACATCATCAATCATAGGTATAAAGAGATGGAACGTTCCGAGCCAGGCTTGTATGTATTTGTTCAAATAAAATGGGAGAGCTCATTAAGAATAAGCTTGTTTCTTCCAAAAGGAGTGGCTTCCAACAAATTTTTTACTTTTTGAGTGATTCCTTCACATTTAAGGGCTAAGAAGGAGACACGCAATTGAATGAAGTTAAAATTAGTTCAATCATTTTTGTAATGTTTTCTGCGGAACAAGAAAAGAGCAACAATGATGCGAATTCAGCATCTCTTGAGCTCATAAAGAATTTAGTTGCTGGTGTGACTTTTTATCGAAAGACAGATCTCCAGCTGAAACGTTGTCTTTCTATTGCAGTTTAAATTTAGGGTGGTACGCGTGTGCACTTTGGTAGTTAGCAACCTGGACAAGCAGACGTAAGAAGTTTTATTTTGATGAATGGTTTACACTTTAACTTACGAGATAAGAGACGGTTACCATTTGGAGGGAAGGTAAACTAAATGAGAAAATAGGGGAAATCGGTGACGCTTGCAATAATAACCCTGTGTCATGCTGACATTACACGGTGTTGTGCCTTTTCTAGGGTGGATGGCAATATCGCACCGGTGAGGTACTGCTCATACACACACACACGGTCTAATAATAGTGTGCACTGGTATGTATCTGTATCAGCTATATAGTTGCGGATGACTGAGTACATCTTATAAGACGAAAGATATGGTTAATAAATACTAAGTAAGAGGGGGCACATTTACTCACATATTATCAAGCGCGAAAAAAATGCGTTTAGCTATGCGGCTTGTTGTATGGCTGTCGGTCGGCGTTGTTGCGAAAGGCAAAAGAGAAACCGATCGGAAGGAACGCGAGAGAAACGAGAAACCATGAAACCTAAAACTTATGCTGTGCCCCAAGGAGTCACTATTCGGCGAGCAAGAAGAATGGCAGTAACAACGGTGGATCGTGGTAGCTCGTCGTATGGGTAATACAGAGACTCACCCGTAGTGCAAGTAGTGGGGATCAGCATCATCTTGTCCGATCGTCGGCATGCAAACTAAAAATCTTCCCTAATGTGTGTGTATGTGTGTGGCTGGTTCAAAAATAGCTTTTCACATTGCCAAAGTTTTGGCCGTTCTCCGCAAATATATCGTTATTGTCGTTATTATAAAAACCACACACAATATTATACGACTTTTTCCCGTTATATTAATATTATTATGTATTATTTTGATTACTATGATATCAGTATTAGAGCAACAGCGCGACTCGATACGAACGCAGCGGCAGTCATGTGCAATTGTATAGTGAATCAATCTAATCTCGTCTGCAGACTATACATGTACACCTTTATCAAGACATTGGTGGCACTTTCTTGAGTTTAAATCGAAAAAAAAGGTCGTTTCGATCAGGCACACAGTTATTTTTTCTAGTTTTTTGGTACATGGTCTGGTGTGGAGCTAAAAATCCACAGTAATATAAGCGGTCGTTTTTCTCTCTGGATACAGTACTTATTGATATGATGGAAACGAGCGGTCCCCTGATATAATTTTATTACACACGTGTATGACATGTATGTGTATTTTTCTGTGTGGGGAAACGTGTTCCCCGTATACATTTGAGCAGGAGCTGGATAGATGCATTTAAAGAATTTACAGATAACTGCCAAGCTTGGCGCATTTCTGCAACATTACCTATTACCTATGTACCATGAAACTTGGATGCTATTTGGTTTTGATTACAAAAGTTGAAGGCAAATGGGCCTGACCGGGATATCTCCTGTCACTACTTTTGGTTTGAGTCTTTAATACTCAAAAATATGTAGGTATGCTGTAGTTCCTCTCCTTTTACTACTACTACTTTTCTTCAATCAGTTGATGGTGTTCTTTCTGTCTCTCTTTACTACTCCCTCGTTTTCATCCTTTGCTCGGTTTCTTTTTTGTCGCAAAAGGTACTATTAGCGTCACATAGGAGCACATAGATACCTAATAGACACACACAGCTTCCAGCATTTTCGCTTTCTTGTATATGTTAACTTTAAGGTATGAAATTGAAAAGAGGTTTTCAGCATAAAATATACGCATCACATACAATGAAAAAAGTGAAATCACAAGTGGGCAAGCTTCAGGACAGATTCCAGTTGTTAGAGACTTTGTCTAGCTTTCTTTTTTGTGCTTCGCCTTCCAGTACTTTTCTTTCTCTCTTTTTTCGCTCTCAAATAGGAAATTCACCATGGCTATGAGCAGAGCAGAGACGAAGGTATGTGTAGAGCGTCGTTCAAAAAGTTGGTGTGTAACAAAATACACTGTAAAATGGCCGTTACTGGTGAACGGTGAAGTGCAGCACCAAACGGTAAACATTTTGATTCATACATTTCAGAGATATTTGAAACGATATGCATCGTATACCTTATCCTAACGCTTTGTTAACCGGTAGAATTTACAAGGTGTAATTGATATCTACAATAGGTAAGAAACCATTCAAATCCCCAGATTTTCAAAAGTAATTTGACCGATGCAGAGAAGTGAAAGCCCTTTTACGGTTGGTGGTTGTAAACATAGAGAACGGAGAACTTACTCTAATTCTTCACGGCTAATTGCCTGTGGTCCTTCAAGACCCATATGAATTGTAGTACGTATTGATTCTTGATGCATGAGTTTACGAAGCCGAGCTTAAAATTCGGTTTTTCTTATGTTGTGGTGAAAACGGACGGTTGACCGGGCGCATGACAGACTGCCTGGTTGATAGAAGGTAAACCAAATCAACTTTATGTGTACGTAAATAAAATGTAGCTCTGCATAAGTTTGCGTGTATAGCCTTTATTATGAAGTAATAAAAACTACATTACGCTAATTCATATTGATGTCTGTCGGCCTGAACAACTATAGGCAGTACCAATATTCAAAAACTTCTTCGAAATGGCCAGTGGTGTTGTTACGCAAGGAGCGCTCCGAATCGACATAAAGACAAATTAACAAAAAAAAGTTTAAAACGGTTTTCCTCAAATCCGTAACATTTATGACTACAAACCATGTATACAAAAATACCGCCTTCAGTCACGAGACTAGAACCGGAAAACGAAAAAAACACGGTTGAGGTAAAAAATAGTTTTCTCAGACCGATGAAATTCACAAAAACATAACAAGAACTCGTGTCAATTCTATTCTCATGCATTTGGATTTTGGTACTGACGCGACATTTTAAAATTTCAAATTTTCCTGTGACTTTGTACAAAGTTGGAAAGAAAATCAGAATTTTGGCGGCAACTTCCAGTCGACATTATCTATATGGGTATATCTGCTTGGCGATTATTTTGAATTTTTACAGTATTGCCAATTGGGAAAGACGAAACTCAAAGGATATAAATATAGACAGAAAAAGGGTAAAATATGCGTAACGAATAGCATGGATACACGATAGAAAAAAAAGAAGAAAAAGCATCAGGATCAGGTGTGACTTCAATTGCATGTGTCCAAAACATTTCACAGGTTTTTTATGGCAAAGAAGAGAGAAAAGACAGGGAAAAGAAGAAGAAGAAGAAAACGATGACACGGTAGGGTGACGCGGCGCGCGGTGAAGTAGTAATTGTGATTCTTTCTTCTACCTTTTTGGTGGTATTGCCTGACATGATCGTGTTACAAAAGTTTCATCTACTTTATTTGATGTGTACTAGAGTAGAGAAAAGGGTATAAAATTCTACTAACTCCTGTCTTTTTGTGCATATTTTTCTTATCCTAAGTTTGGTAGGGTAACCGAGAAAAAAACTCGTTCTTATAATGTTGCATCCTTCATCAGAGTACGTTCACTCTATCTGCCTGACACAAGTGAGTTGGCTGGCTGGTTGGATGCTTTTTTCACTTTATTCTTTTCCATTGTCGTCAGTTCAGTTTTTAAGTGAGTGAGTGCTCCTTATACAAGTTTTGTTGAATATCCTAGCACAGTTTCTTCCCGTTTTCTCGGATACTTAAATTCTGTTTTCTTCTGCTCTGCTGAACACCGTCAGTATTACTATTGATGCTGCCGCTGTGCATGAAAGTAGGAAGAACCGCAGAAAGAAATGGAATATTTGCAGAAGGGAAGAAATGTATCTGTCTACATGTACCATGTGCTCAGGTATGTACATATTTGGACAATCCATGCATGGAGAGCTGATTTCCGTTTTTCAAACAATCATCTTCTTTTTTGTGCTTGGCGAAACTTTCAGATTGGATACATCAACGACAAATAAAGGAATGGAGGTATTCGCCCCTCTTTGTCTCGGAATCAGTGTCTAATACGTAGATCAACAATCGTTCCGTTTCTCGGTATCAACCTGCTTTGTAATAAATAGATTTGAGGGAAATAAGTATGAAATTCACTGTTCTGCCTGAGACCTTTTATTTTTTGAGACATTTAAGCACTTCTAAAGTACGAACAACTATTGTCTGTCTCGCGTGTTCAAACACCTTGAGACAGGAATGGCAATGGGGAAAGTTCCCGCTGACAGTCCGTAGCATAGTTTAATTTTTTTTACATAATTGGAATCACGATTGTCATGTAAAATAAATTGAATTCAAATTGTTTGAAATTTCACCTTCTTCGCCGAAGGGAAATGTTGTCAAACTCTTAATTACAATTATTAGTTCGTCCAAAATAAAATTTGTAAAATTATGAGCCTTGACATTTCGTGCATACTGCTGGTTGGAATAGCCCAAACAAAAATGACAAAATCAATAAGATTGTTAAACAACTATTGCAATACCAAAACAGTAATTATAATTCAATGTCATTCAAATTTGCATTTAAGAAACAATGAAAATCACATACTTAAGTAACCATTTATCATCTATACGTTTACGCAATAAGGATTATTATTCATTTAGGTGCATGGGGACTTCCAACAACAACAATAACTTTCACCATATTTAATACTCTATTCTGAATTTCAACAAGGAACATTCTATTAACCTAGGTTAACCTGCCAGCTTTGAGGGAAATTTAGGTTAGCAATCGCAACTATACCGACAGACAGACGTTCAAGCATACTGCAGGCATAAACTACGTTTAGCATTTATATGTTTTCGGTAGCTAATAAACACTATATATAACAGGCAGCAATATTGCGCTGCCGGTTTTGTCTGGACGAAACCAATGCCAAAGCTGTGTCGACGTAGGCATATAATTAGTTTCGACGTTACAGGGAACACAGCCATTATCAATGAGAATTGAGAATCGTCGTTGTGTAATGTAGCTGTAAATCCTTGCGGCAAAAAACTTCATAGCACCCATCACTTGTAAAAGCTATAATCATAATGCTGTCAAACTCGTACCAAATGGAGAGATTTTTTGTATCGTTTTGAGAAAAATTCCAACGTTTCTCCTCACTTCTCCATTCTTGAGTAGAAAACGCTGTTGGGAACAGATATAAAATTTTCAAAATTCATGTGCCTGCGACCATAAATTAAGTTGACATTAATAAGCAAGTGAGCATGGTTAAACGAACAAAGTGGCAGTATCAGGGGCATTACCAGCGGTACATATTTTTTCAACTAATCGTTGCCGGTCCAGCGAGCGTGGTAATATTGAGGACTTGTTCATGCGATGTATTGCTGATGTTATATCATGCATACGAAATGAAATCAGGGAAACTAGCCAGTTAGACAGGAACACGGAGCTAGTTTGGGTTCTGCTGATGCCGTACCCTATTTAGAGAATGTATTGTTCCATTGGTGTTTCGGGGCTAATAGTAGCATATCAAGCCGACATCGAAGGTATGTACATGCGACACCCCTATTATATCCCCCCGGCTTTTACATGTTCAACAAGACGAAATGGCGGCCGTAGTGGATGTACGTTTGCGATCATTTACGACAACGATCACAGTGACGAAAGGATAACTCTCTCTCGCTCTCCCGCTCTCTCTGTTTCTCTGATGGAGTCCTCCGAGAAATGATACATTTGCTACTATTCTGCCAGCCCCACTCCAATTTTCCAGCTTATTTCTTCTGTATAATGCAAAATGGTTGATTTTGAAAAGGAAAAGCCGTTTTTCCTATAATATTGGATTTTTAGAGAGTATGGGCTCCTCCATTTCGTTCGTAGATGTCGACGTGTTTTTTGCTGCTGCGGCTACGAAAATAATTTGGGTTGGAAATGCGCACATAAACACATATACACGATAGTAGTGTTTAGTACCAACATATGTTATCAATATCATAGACTGGTGGAAAGCTAGAAAAAGAAAACCCTTTGCACATGGGGTTTTGAAAAGCTTTAACGAGAAAGAGAGAGTATGCTGACGATCCCAATTTTTTCATTTTTCACTACAGTAACACAGCACACTAGTTTTAAACATCTTTGCCGCCAGGAAGGATTAGGAACTGGCAGTAAAAAAAACTTGGGTATTTCTCTTCCTTCATCACAATTTTTCCCTACTAAAACAGGGTGACGTTTCCCCGTTAAAACCAGATGATAAAGTTGAGGGAATCTGTCATTTAATCAGAAATAGTTTACGTAGTCAGTCCTCGCATAAATTTACAGTAGGCATGCTTCGCCGTAAGGAATATGAGCTTTCATCGTTCAACAAGAACCCGCATTTTCTCGATTCCCGCTTTTCTCTTTCCCCTCCTCTCTCTCTCTCTCTCTCTCGTATTTCCCTTTTTAAAGTGTTCACTGACGCTGACGATTGGTGATGATACTTATAAAGTAAAATTTTTGGGAGTTGTAAAATTCTAAGTTTTACAATATTTCGACGTAAAAATGTTTCTTCATGCTTCAATGTTATTAGCACTTGCAACACTGCCGCGGCTGAGTAATGCTTGAAAAATAACGAGGAAATTTAACCTGCTGATCTCTATCTGCTAGAAAAAACGCTCCGTACATACGTTTGGCTTTGCGTGTACCTTGTCTTGTCAAATTAAACTTTTGACGAGTTTATATCAAGGCGGGAGGGAAACGCTTGACGACCATACTGACGGTTTGGTGGTAAGGTAGTTGGTGGAGCTTCTAGGTAAATTTATTTTGTATTTTTGTGACCTACTCATATTTCACGGCGTGTACTCATGCCCAGCCATATGTGTTTGTTCATTTATGACAGATCAAAAAACTTTTTTATGAGTTTTTAAAAACTACAAGCAATCAAGTGCTCGTAAGCTGACAAAAAAGTAAAAACAAGAAAAATATGTTGCAACTTATCTTTTTCTCCGTCTCATTATGCCAAAAATGTCACCATTTTAATGATGACAGCCTGTTCAAATGTAATTTCTTTTGAAAAACATGCTTAACCTGTGGGCACACTTGTGTTGGAGTTTTAAACCTACTAATTTGTTTTTTAAGTAAACTTTAAATGAATTTTTTCACTCTCTCTCTCTCTCTCTCATACATATGTGTTCGCCTTGGAATGAAGGGAACTTCGATTTCTTTATCTTTTCATTCTATACCCCATGAATGAGGAAATGAGAGAATTTTATTTATTTCGTAAAAAAATAATCTTTTCTTCTCATTTTACAACATCAACATTGTGACTTTATTCTTTATTTCAAATTTTAAATTTTTTTAAAAATATCCTTCTGACCTACTTACCTGTACAAAATTTCAATCATTATTGCACTCACTCCGTTTTCTCTGAAAAGGAGCAGGTTGTTAGTGAATATTAACACTAGAGTATGTATAGTGTAATATCACTGGAGCGGCAATCAGCATTAATTTCGCCCACGTTTTTTTTCAAAATCGGCATGTAATTAACATCATTTTACTGTATTTCTTCATTGTTTTACGAAAAACTCAATTCGTTCACAAGAGTCAGGGTTTTACACAAACCCTTTTTGATTAAAAAGGAAAGTTTATCATCAGTTCTTTGCAATAGCACAAAACAATCTTATTCAGATTGTATTGTTGACAATGGTGGCAATGTCTTTTATAACACAAGTATTTATTCAAACCGTTGAAAAAGAATTGCAAAGCAGCCCTTCACTACTTTTATTAAAATACAAATTGTCTTTTGATTCTGCCATAAGCAGCATCCACGTTGGCATCCGTTGGGGTGTACGGTGGATCTTTTTTGTATTTTTGTTTTTCCCGTTAAGTAAAAGTCCCGAAAATAATACTGTAGCTTTACCGGTTCGAAATGAAAAATGATCGTCATTCTACCGTGCTTTTCAAAACTGACAGTTTGCCCTGGCGATTTTATTTATTCCAACAGCACATGTCATATGAAAAATACATCCTTATAGCGATAACCATCAGGAAGAAGCAATAAAAGTTACGTGTTATGCTTCTGATGACTGACTACGGATTTGAAGTCGTCCATTCGTTGCTTCCAAACAAGGCGTCTTCCATATTAGAACATAATGCAATGTTACATATCATTCAGAGCCCCCTTGCGGAACCGATACTTTCTGACATAAAGAAGAATAATATTCATTTTGCAAAAAAGGAACAGTCACATTTTTTTGATTTATTTACGTATTACTCCCGCATTCGTCCAATCTAGTCATATTGGATTGCATAACGTACAAAAAAATGTAAAAGCGCTTTGTTCATTTCACAAAAAGGAGAGAGAGAGAGGGGGGAGAAGGCATGCAGATTCTTTTCTCTTTTCTTCTTATCATCTTATAGCTATTTACATGTTTGCCGCATGAAAGGAGCAGCTCCTTTTTTATGTCAGGGTTCCGAAGGTAATGAAACCTATCATTTTTGTACGGTTAAGATGATAGATTGGTCACATTAATGGACATGTATGCTCGCATGCTGCTGCTCCTGTTCCACAAAAATCTCTGTTTAGAAAGTGGCTATCAGCATCGCATCCCAAATTCCTTTGCCACAGCGACGTACCCTTCTGTCTTATCCTTTTTTGGCGGAGAAGGTGCCTCAAAACACACAAACCTAAATCAATTTATACTGACAGGAAGAAATGCTGATCTGAATAGGTGCTTGTATTCATAGATATTAAAAATATTCTCGATGTATCTACTTTGTGTAAAAGGATGACTTCCTATCTTATTTCTCTCGACTAGCATCACTTTCACCGAGCACATCAGATGTACCTTGTTTTGGAAGGATTTTGCAAGAATACATTATATTAAATTCAGAACCTTTATGTATTTTTAATATTTAATATGCTTATATGTAAGTACACATACTTTACATTTACAAAATTGTGAAGAAATCACATTCCCAGTTTATAGGCTCGCCTATCCCTGCCACATACCCATTACCTATTCTTTCTCTCTGGAGCCACGTCGCTTTTCCTTATGGTATTTCGTGACGCAGCATTCTTTTTTCTTTATTCTATGACGGACATTTCTCGTATTTCTTCTCACACAGCGTACATTTTTTTCCAAAATAGGTATGATTTTCCCTAGCCAGAAACTATACAACTATGCATATGATGATGATGACGCCTATAAAAACGACATGCACGATGCTTTTATCCTGTCTCCATCACATCTTCGTAGTTCTCTGTGTCGTCTTCGTCGGTGTAAGAATATTACACTAGTTTTCTCTGTAGTCAAGTAGAGAGCTAGTGGTTTCTCCCTACCAAAATCTTCTTTTCGCATGCATACAGATCCTTACGAAAGGCTTATTTGATACGAAAAGAGCAACTTTTACGATAGAAAGATCGCTTCTTTCTACCTCCCATCCCCTTGTGAACTGGGGACGTTCTATACAAATATTGCAAAAAAGAACGACAGTCACATAATATAAGAGAGAGAAAAACACGTTAAACAGATAGATGCACACATCACTTAAGATATTCTCAAGATTTCTTTTCGGGAAGTACCTACCAATTTACAGTGTTTCAAGCTGTCTCTCTAAAAAATCTGCCGTACCGTACAGCCACTCCGTCTACCATCCTGATACCAGTTGTAGTCGTCGTAGCCATCGTTTTTCTTCCCGAACTGGCATTTCCAATATGAATATCAACGTGTTATTGATTTTTCAACTATGTGTCAAACCAAAGAGGTTTGTGCTAGATGGATCAGGTTTATTATTGCAACAGGGACAAAAAAATCAAAAATACAAGTGTAAATTTTAACTAGAAGGTGGCTACCTAGAAAAATCATTGGGGTGCAAATAGCTAAAAAAAGGGGAACAGAATGGGACAGGAAAGCGGAATGCTGTGTGCTAAAGGCATGCTAGTGTTGTACACAAATGTAATTATGTGTGCAATTAGGACTACACGTGTAAGCTACCAACAAGGTACAAAAATAGTTCACCTTTTGTTGACCACGTGGTTTATAAAAACAGTGTAGTTTTTCCTCAACAAAAGTCATTGTCGAAACTGTAGAGAATAGGTGGATGCCTGAAGCGTAACTTTGTCTTTGTCGAAGTTCAAACGGTAACAAATCTCAACAATTTTATGCTTCATATAATCCCATGAAAGACAAAAGACAAGAAAGTTGTTCCCACTAAATCGCTTTTTACTTACAGGGTTTAGCTTCAAAGCATCTGATTGCAGGTGAATGAGGATCCCAATAAAAGTTTGATTTGGCGTATGTGACTATATCAGTTACTGAAGCTTTTGCGACTGCAAAGAAAAAATTACGCTAATCCCATTGTGTAGATGTTGAGTGTTGTTTCGTACATTAAAAAACAAATGTAGCAACCATTATTTTAAAGTGGTTCATGTTGTAGCTGGGTCGAAAAGGTACGTCACTATGCAAGCACAATATACTTTACCATTTAGTATAAGCTATATTAAATTAATGCCTACATTACATTCCACTACTGCAACTACGTTATTGAATTACGAAAGGTTTCATGAGAAAATACAGGACGTTACATTTGGGGCGAAGTGAGAACGACTTTGATGTACAGGTGGGTAGTACATGAGCGTAGTAATTACTAATTATTAGTTAGTAAAATGCTTAACTATTTGATGTTATAGTTTAATAATTATGTAACGGCGCCTTTCTGTTACGTTGGTTTTTTTTCAATTCATTCCGTCCAATAACTGATTTTCCAAAATGTATTGCATGCACTTTGAAAGATTGAATAGGTTGCTACGCAATTTACTAGAAATGGAAAGGTAACAAAATGATGAACATAAAAAGGTTCATGTGTATATAATGTATGAACAATATACCACCGTGCTGAAACCTCGTCGAAAAATTAACGCCACAGTAAACGAATAATTTGATGCAAAAATATTTTTGTCATTGAAATCATTAAAGTTTATGTTTGGTGAAACATATTGATCATATAACAAATATGAAGTGGTTTCATTCTATACAAGAAAGGTGGACAAAAAATGCTTATACCAACATAATACCATAAACCTGTCATAAGTGAAGTTATGAATTAGACCATTCAAAAATTCAAACTTAAATTAAAAATGTATTTCAGCATTACTTTCATATTTATTTAAATCCGACGTGAATTGTACTAAAAAAATACGTACGCTTAAGCACACGTAAGGCTAGAAAAAGAATTATGTAGCTTTGCATTCCCGTTCAGTACTACAATGAACCAAATGTGGAACCGGAACCCCATGTTGTATCCCCCGGATAGTCAGTCCTATAAGGAACCCCCCTACAGTGAACCCATGTGGAACCCCGACTTTGTGATGTGAAAATTAAAACGAAATTTACTTCATACTAAATAGTAGTGATTCGCTACTGAAAGCTTTTTAATGCTGAAAATAATCTATGCAATCAGTACGTTTTTCTGTCTGTCCATTCGTAATCGTAACTCTCGAAGGAGTTGATAGATTTATTCTCGCAAAGTTCCCTTATGTCCAGGGAATGCAATGTACCGAACTAAAATTCAGACCGGATAACCTGGTATAATGCGAGTTGTGGAGATTAGAAAGTCACCGTGCTTCTGAATAGACAAAAAATATACAATTTTATAGAGAAATTTATTTTGCTATCTACGTACGTATTTTCAGCATTTTCGTCAAACCGTGGGTTATATACCGCATTATTTAAAATCGATTTCTATTATTTTTAGAAAGGAATGCAGATTTTGACACAATATATGTATATTATATGTGCCTAATACATAATCCAATGAATTTACATTTGAACACCCACCCATCAACAATGTTGGCGATAAGACTAGCTGATCGCTTGTAGTTTAAATTTTTTATTGTATCGTTAACGAATGGATTATAAACGGTGGGAGGTTGCTTTGCCCCCAAGAACACGGTTGCATACAACGGAATACCAGCAAAATCTCATGTTTTTATTTTCTTTTCTTATCTAACCATGCTTTCTCCTCCAATAGACAGCACAAGAGTTTGCGAGAGAAATTGGAGAGAGCCCGGTAGGTTATCCTTTCTTCTGTAATTAAACTGGAGGAGAAACGACGACTATAGGTATACTGAAATACTGAAATATAATCTAAATATCAGCGCTGTTCAATAAACAATCCGCGAATGTACGATCGAAGCGCCGTGTTTGTTAATGAGGGAAAAAGAACACATGCACAAGTGAATTCAAATCTGACGGAATTAAGAAGCACATTAAATATGTGAGCTGCATGTGATTCACTGATAATTTTTTATATTGTGACTAATCACGCATTCCACTCTGTGTGTTTTATTACTGCGTTCTCCAGCAATAGCAAACTAGCCGTGTTTCATGCCATCGGCACATAAATATTGCATTAATATGCGTGCCTGTATATTCTTAGCACATTTGCACGTCCCTGAATTCCTTTTAATTACAGGAAAGCATCGATGCAGTCACTGAAATATTCTCATGAGTTGATGTTTTTACGTGACAATCCCTAGCAAATACGAAAAAGTGTACTCCCAGCCAACTCCGTAAACGAACTCCTTTTTAACTTTCTAAATGATTTAATGAAATGCGTCAGTAGTTGTCGACAGCACAGTGGCATTAATCGACGACGTCAACAATAAATTCAGTAGCTGTTGTACATTCGGTTGCCTATTTTTATCCCTAAGTGGCAATGTCGGCAGGAGCATAAACTGTCTAGTTCCATCCTTTACTCACTGTTCTCTTTTAGTTTCTTTTCGGCAAAGGTTTTCAGTTCAAACTACAGGGGTACTGCGTACAACAACGCTTTATTCCCCAACAGTGTACATAAAAAATTTATTGTCCCATTTTGAAAATACATTCAATAATATTACTCTTGGAGAGAACAGAAATTCAAACTTGTCTGGTCTATTTTTCTTTCTAATCATCATCATATTTTATGAGAATTGACAATCGAGTCGTCTTTTTATTAACGCTTGTGCAAAAAAAACCGACAATACAAGGCTTTGTGTAAAGTGTACACACAGTCCCAAGACTACGTAACGTGCCTAAACATTCCGGTCACCTTCAAACGACTTTGCATTAATAATATTGCTCATTAATACCACATCCGGATCCCCATACATTACACACGAATGTGGTAGATACTAGGCACCTTCATTACACACTTTTTTAAGACGTGGCATATTTTTGTTGATATCTTATCGATATTCCCAAGTGTTATTGTGCACGACAACACAATTTTCGTTTACTTTTTAGAGGGGGCATAACATTTGCTACCTTGTACAATAATGGGCCATCAATTTTAATGTGGACTTGATAAAGTGTTACACGCTGACACACTAACAAGGATCATGATATAGTTATTATGTAAAAAGCAATAATTTTTTTACTCAAACCGAAGAAATTAACATTCTATTAAAATAGGGTAGAGAATGAGACCGTGAAAGCGGCAATGCAATGGTATGGGAGTGCGACAGCCGCCACATATGGAAGGATTTTTTGTTGAAGTAGTGCTGATTTACTTCATATCCTCTTGATTTTAGCTGTCAAAATATCCTTGTGAATTAATAAATGGGGCTATTGCTACGTGTCGTGTGCTTTCCTTGTTGGCTTTTATTCCCCTCATGAAAGTAATCCTGTTCAGCCACAAGTATAGTCAATCTCCTATCCGGGGAATCGTAAGTCACCTACCTTCTTATAACAACGATAAAAAAATATGTGGTTAGCTATAGGTGGTCGGTCATGCTTCGAACCGAGTAAAGCTGACGATGATACATAGAAAAGGATTAAATCAACATTATCCTAAAACGGATTTTGTCAAGAAAAGTGGTCGGGAGTCAAAAACATTATTTCAAGAAAGTTTTGCCCAACCCTTCCACACATTTTCCCTGTCTAATTCTAATTCCTACATATTTATCATTTTTGGCGACAACGACAAGTATGTAACTTGGAAAAAGTACAATAAAAACCAACCAAGTGAGCTGACGTACACACGCTCTGAGTTACAACACAACCGCCAACATCACTCACTTTTCTACAACGTTTAACTGGGATAAAAAAAAGCTTACCTCAAAGTTGCATCCATAATGGATTTTACTGTTGTATCTCGTATCTACACTTATAAATTCATTATTCATGAACGTGTTATGCCGTTTTACTACTAACCGTTTTATGCGTAATAATAGTAGTACAAGCACAAATAGTAGTGATGATTAACGCTGTTTTTGAAACACATACAATTGCATATTTTGTGGCCGCTGACGGTATGTTTGCAGCACAGGAAAGCAAGTTGAATGTAATCATTAGAATTGTTAACGTAAACTGGAGCGATCCACCATAGAGCAGTCGCGAAAGTTGCAAAAAGGAAAATTTGAGCTGCTTTGTACTGGTATACAAAACCTGTAATGCGAGGTTGAATTAGCATTTACTTTAAAGTTTTTATTTAATTTTGTTTGCGGATGGTTTCCTCTGTGAATAAACTGTACTCGGTCCCAGGAATTCCTTGAGAATCTTTAATGAGCATTAATGTAGCGCAGTTGCATGCAAGTTGGACCAATACAATAAACAGTGGGAGAGTAGAACGTCGTCGAGTATAAAAGGTAAAGGTAAATGTTGAAAATATTCTGGCATTTTGGAGAAACGGACAGTCGAGGTCATTCATGTAACCGTTTTACCTCCTATCAGCTTCAAAGCCATCGCTGTTGTCGTTGTCATTACAGTTTCTGTGGGGTTCATCTATAAAATAAATAATAATAACGGCATCAATGCTGATGATCCTCCCCGTCGCACATGACGAAGTTACCTCCTGTAAAACTGGTTCGATTTTACCGAGATAATTTTCCACCTATGTAGGTATGTCATCAAATGACGGCTAGAAAACTAAATGTGTAGATTTAACGTCGTGTGCATTATTAAGATAAACTTTTGTTTACATTATTGGAATCGTCGTGAGTGTCTGTTAATCCCGTCCGCCCGTCATCACGATACTAACTCGTAAACGAATTTTAAAATTATGTTTTCACCAAATAACAGATAAGGTTAATAACTCAGACGAATTCGAAGATCAACCCCTTGAGGTCAACCCCTGGGGGAACGAGAGGGGTAAAATTTTAAAACACGGACAAATGAACTTTAATTTGCTACACAGGTACCTTGTACACCGATTTAAAGTTTTGCAAAGTCTGGGTTGGAGTGAACAAGTAGTGGCCCCCCAATTTTTTTTAGCCCAATCGACTAGGTTTGGTCTGAAACGTCCACATCCAAA
>JAHZNE010006495.1:0-10327 GCA_027744055.1 Callyntrura sp. NNG-2020
TCTATCCCCGTTGTGTAATCAATGAGATACTGTAAGATCCATTTTGTTAATTCTACGTTTCTTCGTCTCATACTTAAGTCCGTGTTTTAAGGGTTTATTTTAACAAGCATAGTGCAGCAAAATATTTCATTGCATTACAAGAAAAAGTTTCAAGGGGCATTTTTCATTTTTTAATCGATTGATTTGCCGTATCGAGTCGATTTTTAGGAGATATGACCATGAAGAAATGAACTGCATTTAAAATATTCAAAAGACCAAAACTAGAGAAACGTACTACAATGACAAAGTGGAGCATCCATGGCATAGTTATGTCTACTAAATCGTACCCTTTCTAAAAGAAAGTAATATGTTGGCATTATTATTACGTTGCATGCTTTTCACCATCCCACAAAAGGATATGAATGGAAAATGGACTGCAGCAACAACGAATTAGGTGTAGCAGCACCCGTTACTTTATGAGCTTTCTTTTAAGAAGTACAAAACTGGTTGGGTGACCAAGAGAGGAAAGAAAAGTCCAGAAATACTTCTGCAGTAAATTCATGTACTTTGGGTAAACAATATTTTCCCGTAAACAGAAGAAAAATGGGAAGGGAAAAGTGAAAGTGCCGCTTTCTTCCAAAATTTATTCTTTTATCATATATATCTATATATGATATATATGATATATCTATATACACTGCCTACTATAACTGTGTTTATTGTTCCAAAGAAGAGGTAAATAATAGTATCATTCTTGCTCCTTGGAAAACACAAGCATACTTTGAAAATAACAAACAGTTATACTAAATAACCGTAAACACAATTGGAATTCATCACCGGAAACCGGAATTTAGAGAAAGAGTGTAAAAAGCTATAAAAAGTTCAGTTTCTGTAGTCCATAAATCGCGTAGGATTATAAATCTGCTCCCAGCTTGCTACTTGGAAATCCATTTCGGTCTCGTGCCAGGGTTCCATTCATAACAATCGTTAATTTTTAATATCAAATACCACAGACCAAACAAAATGATTAAAAATGTGTTTTATTTTATCCGTTCCCGTGCCTTTTATACATTTAATTATTAATTAATAACAACCATTAGGTTTTCAAATAAAATAAATAAGCTCCACATATTTCCTTTTGAATTTTTAAAACCATCCCTGACCCTTGGCATACGTCAAATCTTTCTCCACAAAACGAAGAGACTTATCCAATCCTTCATAAAACTCCGGCATGTATTTTTGCAGCTTTTTACTGACAAAAAATACTTCTCTGTTCTCCCCCACCATCCAGTGTCTAAATGCCGGGGCAGTATTGTAGTGAACCAATAGGTCATCATCATTTCTGTAAAGTTCCTTTAAAATAGGATGGTAGCCCGATTGAGTGCTCTCCTCTGATGTTTCCTCCCCGGTACTTCCACTCGTTTCTCCGACCTTTAGTACTCTCTGTGCAAATTCTGAAAATTCCACAATTTTCACAGTAAATCCGAATTTCTCTGCCAACGTGGGAAATTCTTGGTCAATGTCAGGTTGGTCATGCGTGATATTGTAGACGTCGCAAGGGACCTCTTTGTTGAAGGCTAATTTAACCATCGTTTCCGCACAGAGGTCAGTAGGCAACATCAACAGGGGAAAAGGGTTACTAGGCATGATGCCCTGTTTCAGGATAAATATGTAGCGCAACATCAAATGGTTGTGTTGCACAGAAAACTGGCCAGTTTTCGAGTCGCCACAGAGATACGGCAGTCGGAACACTTTGCAGGGTATTTGACGGTTACAAACGGCTTCCTTCATGAGCATGTCTTCCACGTACTTAGAAATTGGGTAGGCGAATGTGGTTACCCCGTCGTAATCTCCGAGTTCTGGCCAACCTTCCCAAATGCTGCCGTCCTGTTTATTGGTAGTAGCAACACTGACAAGGGACGCCGCATGGAACACGTGCTTGAGTCGGGATTCGCAGGCAAACTGGAGGATATTTTTGGTGCCGCCGATGTTCACTGTGCGTACGTCTTCCACATGGGAGGCTCTTTCACGATAATGTTCCAAGTGATTTACATTTGCAAAGCCGTTAAAAACAGCGTCCACTCTGCGACTGAGATCCAGCCAAGTGGGGTCATCTAGTCCCAGGTGAGGAGAAGCACAGTTGCCAGGAATGACCTCCACCTTTGTAAAATCTAGGGAGATACCTCGGGTGTGTAGCACTTTTCGAAGACGGTCTTCCGCGGAAATGTCCCCCCTTTTTGGGCGCAATAGACAAATAATACGAGTTATTTGTTCAAGCTGAAGTAACTCTCGGAGAAGGTAAACTCCCAAAGTGCCAGTTGCTCCAGTAAGAAGTATTGTTTTAATTTGAGAAAGGGGAACTTCTTTTGGAAGATTCTCCTTCGCTTTGATATTCTCAGGCAGGGCAGAGTCTTGCCTGATAAGGTCATTTACTTGCTGAGACGTTAAAGGTTGTAGGTCTCCCAAGTCAGACAGATCGCCTTCGATTTGCCTGACCAGCGCGTCACAGATACGATTTATGGTATTACACTCTCTCAGGGTACTCGTGTTTAGTGTCACACGATCACCAAGGAGAGCTTGCAAAGCATTTTTGATTTCCACAAACATTAGTGAGTCTACACCCATTTCCTGCAGGTCAAGGTCGTCCCGGAGATTTTCTCCTTCTTCCAGTCTCAGTACACTAGTTAGGATTCTCCGGACGTAGTCCTTGACCACAACAACTTTAACCTCCGCTGACGCTTTGGAATCGTATTCCTGCCAAAATACTTCCGATTTTATGTTTAGTCCCCCATTTCCCGCCGAAATTTTCCAAACTCGCTCATCCAAGTAGACACTCAACTGTGGCACTAACTTGCTCCACAAGACAAACGAATCCACGTTCAGGGCACACGTCTGTGTACGGTGCGCTTTCATAGCGTGTTCTAAAGCCGTCAGTCCCTGAAGATTTGAAATTGGTCGGATCCCAGGAAAATCCTGTTCTGTGGCCACTCCCACTTCTCCCCACTGACCCCAATTTATCGTCGTAGCGGGTAATCCAATGGAATGGCGGTAGAAAGCAAAAGCATCTTCAAAATTACTTACCGCCGCATGATTACTCTGTCCAGGAGGTCCAAACAAAGCCGCCATGGAAGAAAATAAGACAAAGTGCTCCAAGTTTTGAGTTTTGGTGTGCTCATGCAGATTTAGCGTGCCATGCACCTTGGCATTAAAAACTTGGCTCATTTGCTCCCAGTTTTGATTGGTGATCAAGCCATCAGAAAGTGTGCCCGCGCAATGCATGATCCCTCGCAAAGGAGGTAGCGACATAGAGGGAAGTTTACGAGAAAACAGGTCTTCGCATTGTGCTTTGTCGCCCACGTCACACTGCGCCACACAAATCCGCAAATCTTGGTGATCCCTGTGTAATTTTGCTATTTCCATTTGCACCTTACGGTCTGGTGGGTTCCTACCTACGAGAACCAATTTTCCGGCCCCTTTTCTTATCATCCACTGACAAATTAAGAATCCTATTCCGCCCAACCCTCCAGTGATCATGTAACTATTCTTGGCGTTAAACATAAGAGTTTCCAGCTTCCTGTGTCCATCTACTGTCGCCCATTCTGGCATAAGGCACACGACTTTTCCAATTTGTCGCGCTTTTTGTAGATAGATCAAAGCTTGACGTATGTTCACCGCGTCAAACATCACCATCGGCAAAGGGCTGGGGGACCGTTTTTCAAGAAAGTGTTGGCGGATGCTCTTCAGTCGAAGGTGCCAGTCTTTTGGAGTCACCGTAGATATATCCACGTCAATAACGTAATAGTTTATGTCTGAGCGATTTTTTTGCATTTCCTCTTTCGACCAGATTGATATTTTGCTCATTTCTAAAAACCACGCCCCTTTTCTACAAGCTCGAAGGGTGGCCTCTTTAAAACCTTCACTGGTCAAGCTATTCAAAACAACGTCTACCCCACGCCCATTTGTCACTCTCAGGATCTCCTCAGCATATGAAGTATTTCTAGAAT
Organism: Callyntrura sp. NNG-2020; assembly: GCA_027744055.1. Classification (NCBI taxonomy): domain Eukaryota; kingdom Metazoa; phylum Arthropoda; class Collembola; order Entomobryomorpha; family Paronellidae; genus Callyntrura; species Callyntrura sp. NNG-2020. The sequence goes on from JAHZNE010006495.1 coordinate 3,984, forward strand.
GGAAAATGTGTTGGATTCCGAGATTCTTCAAGAAATTCCTTTTTCTTGGACTTCCCGCAGTACAAATGATGTTATTAACCCCAAATTGGCGACAAATGTCAATGGCGCTCAGTCCCACCCCTCCAGATGCAGTGTGTATCAAGACAACATCTGTCGGCTTCAACTGGGCCACTTCTACTAGACAGTGATACGCGGTGGAGAACACCACCGGCAATGTCGCCGCCTGGGTAGGGGGCAGATGTTCCGGTACAGCAATAACGTAATCTTCGGGTATTTTTATATGACTCGGTAACGCACTTCCATCAAAATTTACCCCAAACACCATATCTCCGACTTTCCACTTGGTAACCCCTTTCCCAATCTGGTTGACCTCCCCAGCAAAATCGAAGCCTACCGTATCAAAATCTTTCTCTTTGAACTGCTCCGTGGGCTTGAGTACATTTAGCACATCCCGGAAATTAAGACCAAAACACTTTATTCGTACTTCTATCTCGCTATCGCCCAACAGGAAATGGTCCAAAGTTCCAAACTGTAAATCTTGAATGGCTTTTGTTTCTGGATGGATCAATTGAAATCTGTCCGTTCCTTGGGGTAAAGCAAGATCCTGCTCTGCTAGCAACGATTTGTACGGTTGAAACTTTGGAATATACTTGGTTCTTCCGTTATATGCCGCTTGGGGTTCTTTGTCGACATTAAACATTTCTCCAAAAATTTCTTCCCATCTTTCAGCTCCGTGAAGGTCCCCATCCGTAATATCAATGCAACGACAGTTGAACTCGGTCATTTCATTTCGCAGGGATTTGCAGTAACCCCACAGGGTGCTGGCATGATAGTGAGACAAGTCGTTGTCTTCCAGGGGAATAATCCCTTCCGTAAGAACAACCACTCTTGGTAGCGTTTTCTGGAAGGAGCTCTCCATCAAGGAAGAAATGTTTTTGGTAAGGTAAAATAATGGTTGGAGAAGATCATTTTGGTCGGTGACACCACGATCCAATGCCCAGCAGTAGAGCACTCCTTCCACTACAGTTCCACCAGAAGAAACACCGGTCATCAAACGCTTAAAGTCGTCTTCACAATCTGGTTTAACTTTGAACACGTTGTCATGCCCCGCCCCCTTGCTTTTATGATTCGCCGGGCAAACCAAAATAAATTGTCGGTTAATAGCTTTCAACTTATTGGCAAGATAAGGGGTTATCATGTTGTCCGCTGTGGGAAGGAACACTATCCATGCTTTCTTTTTTGAATTGTCGGAGGGGCGACTCTCCAAGCAATTTATGTTTCCCACCTTGTGCACGCAAATCATGGAGTTTTGGTCCATCAGGCAGCTAAAAATTTGATCCACCTCGTATCCCACCTTTTTCAAGGCATAGCGCCACTTTTCTTTAGGCATCGTACAGTGCTTTGGTCGTAATTGTAAATCCTGAAAACGCCAGTATCCCGGTAGAAGGCCAACCAAAAACGTAATGTACCTGTTGACCACGGTTGTTTCAATCAAGTCAAATTTTCCCTCTGGTCGCAATAATAATCTCACGTTGCCCAAGCTCTCAATGATATCCCTAGTGGCGTGTATAACTTCACTGGCACAAGCGTAGTCAAAATACTCTGGAATGAATCCCTGTGACAAAGGGTCTTCTTCTACGTTCAGTTTTTTAAACTTCATGTTTTTCACATATTTTTCGAATTTTTTCTCCGCCGCTGGAAAAAACCCGGCGGAAATGTCCGTGTACGTGTACTCATACTCCACACCTAAGCTCTCCAACACTTCTAGCAGTAAAGTGGTAAAGGCTCCCGTTCCGGCGCCAATTTCCAAAATTCGCAAAATGAACCTTTCTCCACTCATCGTTTCTTTAAAGTGATTCATTCGCTGGGTCAAACCAGTCCCGCCCAAATACTCGAATCCAAACAATTTTCCGTACTCCTCATAAAAGGCACCGACAGATGGCGTGTTTGTTTTATCTTCCGGAAATAAAATACTCAAAGCACTCTGCTTTCCCCGGAAGATTTCTCCAAAACTTTCTCCCACTTTCACCAGCAGTTGCGTGGATTTAAACTGCTTCGTCAAACCTTCCACGAAAACCGAAGACAGCAAATACTCAAATAGCTGTTCTTCTGTGTATTTTATAGAGACAACTTTCCAGGAATTGTTATTTTCCCTGGAATTGGTAGACAATTGCTCCCCATCACTTTCCAGCCGCTGGAGCATCCCCTCTTCTTCAAGAACGTCCAAAATAAATCCAAAATACAAACGGTGGTCATCTTCAATACCGAGCTGTTTAAATAGCCCATTTGTCTGAAAGCGTTCTCCCAATTTGGGCTTCCATCCACAGTCATACAACGCCCGTAGCATGCTCAACCAAGAAAACTCCATGAGAAGTTGATATACTTTCTCCAACACAGGGGAGGGATTTTCCGAAACTCCCTGTAGCTTACTGACCATTTCAATGTTGTACTCATCGTTACCTAGAAACCGTGTTAGATCTAGACGATGCTCTAAAAGGCCCAACCTTTTTTTCCAAGACTCCTCCCACAAATCAGGCATGGGGCATTGCTGCTGCTTTATCACAGATTCAACGGCTTTTACAGTGGTATCAATTACCTCAACCCCGCTCATTACTGCCAGTGCTTTACCCATGGTATCCATCAAGACTGCGGAACACGCCAAAGAATTACTTTCTTCTGTCCCAGCATTTTGATAAACGCGGACGTAAACGTCTTCGTAATTTTGTTGGGGCAGCGCGGAGAGCCAAACAAACCTGCCAATTTTTATGGGGACGTAGAGCTGTTTTCGCAGTTTGTTGTGCTCGATTTCGGAAAGAATGAGAAACATCATGATCCCCTGTAACATGGCGTCGGATATCACTGGATGTAACAGATATTCAGACAAGCGTGCGTCCTCCAAGGGAGTTTTTATTTTAAGAAGAATGAAATCTTTCTTTCTCCATAATTTTTCTACGCTTTGGAACACGGGTCCAAAATTCAGACCCATGGCGCTCAGTTTTTTGTATACTTCATTGACAGTTATTTCTGGGCTGTGGTGGTTTTCCTCTTCTTGGATAGCCTTCTCCAGGCAAAAATTTTCTGTTGTTTGTTCTTGTAGATTGGTCAAGGGGCTAAATATTGCCTTGGCGTGTCTCAACCATTTATTGTCTGTTGAGTCCGAACTTATTCTATGACTAATGGTAACCCTTCGGTTGATAGTGTCCCCCTTGTCGTCCATTTCCACCACAGTTTGAACTTGAACACTACTCCCACCTTCCAACAGACATAGGGGCGCTTCAATCACGAGATCTTCAACTTTCACTGGTCTCCCAGGTTTAGGAAGAGTGCTCACAAAACCTTGTGTAGCGGCTACTCCAGCCACAAGGCACATTTCTAAAAAGGCCGCTGCGGGAAAAATGACATTTTCTCCAATGGTGTGATCCTTCACCCACTCCAAGTTGTTGATATTCAATCCAACTTCGAATAACTGAGCGGAGGACGCATTTGGAATGGGGGATCCTAAGAGAGGATGAATCTTTGCACCGGACGTGGCGTTCACATCAGGCCAAAACTTCTTTCTGATGAAGGGGTAATGTGGTAGGCGTAACTTTTTGCGGGGATAACATTGGTCAAATCCCTGCCAGTCAACATCCACCCCAGTGACATACAACTTAGCGAGAGAATGAAGCATTGTTGTCCACTCGTTTTCATTTTTCTTCAAACTGGGAACGTACGTGTGGACACCACCTGCGGTGGCGTTCATCATGGTCAGGGCTGTAAGTATGGGTTGTGGTCCAATTTCAATAAATATGGATGCCACTTCCAGCGCCTTTTTACTGGCGTTCATAAAGTCAACTTTCTGCCGAGTATGGTCTACCCAATAATCGTCATCCAAGGTGTTACCATTTACAAGAGTCCCTCGAACACTGGAAATGTATCCACATGGAAATCTTTGGTCTTTCACCGGCTTCTTTACCGACTGTGCCACCTTGCGATATGGCCCCAGCATGGCATTCATGTATCGGGAGTGGAAAGCATGACTGGCATCTAATACAACACAGGCGACTTGACCATCCTTCAGAAACTGGTGAAAGTTTTCAATCACTGCGCTTTTTCCAGCCACCACTGTCTGTTCTGAAGAATTTATAGCAGCAAAGTCCAATGTTTTAATGGGGTCACCTTTTGAAAACTGCTCCATTTTTGAAATTACCCCCTGCTTATCCAATTTAATCACCAACATTTTTCCATTTGGTAACTGGTCAATGAGCAGACTCCTTTCTGCCACCAACGAGAGAGCATCTTCCACGCTTAAGATATCACAACATACAGCAGCACAAAATTCTCCTAGGCTGTGCCCTAAAACATAGTCGGGCTTAATGCCCCAACTCTGCCAGAGTTTAAGGAGGGCATATTCCACGCAAAAAATACTGGTTTGGCTGTAAATTGTACGGTTGATATTCTCTCTTCCAATATGACTTCCCCATAAAGCGTCTTTTATATAAATTTTGTACACATTCCTGAGAATCGCTTCACAGTAGTCAAAATGAACTCTGAACACAGGACTGGTATTGTACAGTGTTTTTGCCATGCCGGGATACTGGCTGCCTTGACCAGTGAAAAGAAAGCAGATTTTACCCAAGTTTTCCGCAGAGTGAGCTTCTCCCTTGGTTACTCGAGACCTGTCAATATTTGAAAGGAACTCTTCTTTCGATTTTGCCACAACAACTGCTCTTTGCCCAAAGTTGGCCCGGCCTGTATTAGCCGTAAAAGCTAAATCCGCCAAGGAACCTTCTTCTGGTGACGCTTTAAAGTGATTCTTGTACTTTTCTAGCATGATCTCCAATGCTTCTTCCGACTTGGTAGACATTTTCACCAAGTGCAAAGGTCGTTCCATGGATTCATTTGTAATTGCTAAATGCTTTCGGAATTTGGAGGAAGCCAGCAATTCGGTTGGAGTCTCTTCTACGATTACGTGCACGTCCGTACCCGCAATTCCAAAAGCACTCACCCCAGCATACCGAGTTTCTCCCGAGATTCTTTTCCACTCTACCGGAGTCAAAGGTATTGTCGCGGGCACAGCTTCCAGTTTGATGGAAGGGTTCAAACCGTCAATATTTATGTGTGGGGGAATGACGTCGTGATGCATAGCCAAAATAACTTTCATTAATCCTGCTATCCCTGAACAGGCTTCGGTGTGACCAATGTTCGTCTTCACAGAGCCGATCATTAATGGCTCCTTCCTGTTTTTGGAATGATATGCCTTTGCTATGGCGCTAACTTCGAGTGGATCCCCCACCACAGTCCCGGTTCCGTGAGCCTCCACGTAGGAAACTTGTTCCGGCTTCACGTTGGCATCTCGCAAGGCGCTTATCATGGCGAGAGCTTCACAATGAACAGTGGGTGTACCCATACTCTTACTGATTCCTTCTTGGGTCATGGCGGAACCTCTTAAAAGACCCATGCCAAGGCCATAGGAATTTCGTCCTTGTCAAAAGGATGCAATAATAAATTAACGCCACATGCCAACGCCAAGTTACTCTCTCCTGCCAGCAAGCTTTTACAAGCCATGTGGACGGCGACCATGGCAGAAGAACAACCACTCTCCGTGGCAATGCTGGGACCGGTCATTCCAAGCATGAATGACATTCGAGCTGCCATGGCCCCAATACTGTTGCCCATGTAGGATCGATAAAACTCGTTGTGACCCGAATGTTGAAGAATGTCTCTGTAGTCCATCACCCATGAACCGATAAAAACGCCACCGTGTACACCACGAAGAGAATGAGGCTCTATAGCGGCATCTTCGAGACCTTGAAAAAAATTTGTGAAGGAAGTTTAGGAAAATAAAAAAAGGAGCGGCGATGAAAAATATAGTTTTCATACCTTCCCATACTAACTCGTGAATAAGCCGTTGTTGTGGGTCAAGGAACATAGCTTCTTTGTTAGAAATCCCAAAAAATTTTGAATCAAACTCATCGACAGGCACGGAGAGGAATCCGGCATTGGTATTTTTGAACTCTGCCGCGTTGCGGATACACTGCTCCCGAAGCCAACGGAATTCGGGCGGCGTGCTTGTACAGTCAGTTCCAGTGAAGAGAGTATTCCAAAATTCATCTACGGAATTTGATTTTGGGTAACGGCAACTCATTCCGACAACAGCTATTGGTTCTGTTTTGTATTTATCAGAGATGGGCAGCTGGAGGGGTTCTTGGTTGTTTAAAAAAGGTTTTACAGATTCGATGTATATATTTTTGTAGTGCTGCAATAACAACTGAATAACACGAAATTTTCCTATTAAAGTTTTGACAATGGTAGATTGATTTGATTTTACTTTGGCTAAGTTAATACGTCTTACATTACTGCAG
>JAHZNE010006496.1:0-15657 GCA_027744055.1 Callyntrura sp. NNG-2020
CGGAGGAGAAACGTTTCTTTCATCCCAGGGAGGATCAACACCAGACTGAGTGTCACAACAGCAGTGTGGTAAAGTAGCAGGTTGTATTGTGGCAGTAGCAGTTGGTGTGGCGTCGTCATTGAACCACCACCACACACACGCTGTTGACTGAGGAAGAAGAAAAAACTTTCTCTGGCTACCTATACACGCCTACACTATATCCATATAACTACCCCCACAGTGAAATGAATATTTTGCTGTTGCATAAAAGTTGCTGGATATTGTCTTCCTATTTTCGGATCTGCTTTTCACCGTTCCGCTAACTTCTCTAGTGCGGTGGTTGGTCCTCAAAAACATGCTACTGACTGACTGAGACAGCTCCCTACTCATTGTCAACATAGGACGTTGAGCTAAAAGTTAGGCATTATTAGTGCACAATAGCACACAAAAAGGGCGATGGTGTAGACACCGATACCAGTGAGGTGGTACGATTCCATTACATAATATTCTCTTCCTATGCTCGTGGCGTGGAGAAGACTATCGTGGTAAAATCAGATTAGTTTTTGATAGCTTCCAGAGAAAATTTCGACAACTACGGCTGCTGTGTTTGCAAGTTGGTATTACTTGTTGTCCGATCAGGCTTGTCTGAATTCCATGAGTACATTATTAACTTTTACTATGCTAGGATTTCTGCAAGGCATGCCAACTTCTCCAGAGTTAGTACCTTATGCCTTACAGGCTTTTTTTTTGTTTTTTCTCGTAGTAGAGCGCTATTACTACAGGTTGTGCTTGATGAACCTTTTTATATGAACTTCCTAGGCACGCTAATACATGCCTGTCACATTGTTTGGATTGTTAGCATGTTTTCTTATTCAGATTGAGGTCGACCGTAATCATAACATGTAACTTGTGGAAATGTGCAAACTTACAAAATTGCTGATCCAATGAAGATCGTAAATTTTACTTTTACCGTTTTCCCAAAATATACATGAGATGATCCGTTTGCGTAGCCTGTTGCGAATTTCGTTCCAAGAAATAAATAATTTAGTAATGGAACATAGACGGATGTAACAGGCATGTCCTGCTAATAAAGCCTACCATAGCCTAGCTTCCACGAAAATGTACCCAAGAACTATATGTTATGCCTGCTTTGTTAAACTACCCAGAAAGCCGTAATATCATCGTCGGACGGAATGGTCTTTTTGTGCCCCATACCCCCGTCATCCGTGCCGTGCAATATTTCTAAATTGTGAATACAGAAGTAACAAGTAAAAATAATTTAGAATACGTCACAAAAGGCACGCCCACACGTGCTATATTCACTCTTAGTTTATCCAGCACGCTTTTTGTATAGTCAACAATGGGGAAATGAATTACTGTTTGTTTGTATACCAAGGACAAGTTTTCGAAAGGGAGCCCAAGTACTTACCACTTCCACTAGTTCTTAGAATCACCGTATTAATTTTAAGTAGCCACCAGAGTGATGTTGAAGTTGCTATATTGCAAACCCACAAAAGACAGCCGATGCCGCTAAAAGCTCATCTGTATATTATTAACAACATACACATATTCTCCGGAGTCTCACGGTAAAGTGGACCTCATAATGATAATTTCCAGGAAAACACTCAATTGACTACACACCATCACACCACTAAAATTGTATTGACTGTTGGTGAAAACTGGATGCTTATTTTTTATTTACACTCTTCCACACGTGCACAGCGAGCGACACAACTCACTGCAAAATTCTCGGTAGTCCTGGTTAAAAATACAGGCATAGATGAAAGGCGTACAAAAGTAAACGCGTTTCCACTAAATTTGGTTTAGCAGAGGCACTCAAATATTGTGTGCACAAATTAATTTCGTAGTCAATCCGCTTGATACTCGAAAGATTTTAACCACGCCATTTGACAGAGCCTTCTTATCTGCATATTGAGTAAACTCTGGTCTTAATGCGTTATTGCTTTCTATGCCCCAAAAAAACACAAAAAAACTGGTGGAGAGACATAACGTAGTGTACACAAAGTCATTCTACTGGTGTGTTAGCCGAACCAAGAAAACACGTCGTACGTAACAACGATCCACTTTCGTCCAACTGGTAAGAACAGGAAGAGAGAGGGAGAGTGATTGATATGCAAAATATCCTGGCTGTCCAAACTCACAATAGATTGCTTTCTGTCTGTTGACTATGATAATGATGATGACGGTGCTGACGTTTATCGTGATGATAACATACTATCAGGAGTTGTGCTGGAGAACGACTGAGCGAAAGTACGTTATAACACAAAACTTTCCTTCCCTGCAACGTGTGTTACTTTCACTTTAGCTTCTCTCCAACCACATGTGAATAGTGTTGATCGAATGGGAAACGGAGAATGGTATTATGTCTGGAATGCACGCATAGTGCATTCATATGTAAGCTTCTCCTCAATACAACACTTTCTGAAGGAACACAGTTTTAACTGTTGCTTCCCCCTCGTTTCACAATGCGTCTTCTTTTCCTCCTTTTCAATTCTTTTCTGTTTGCCGTTTTCTTGCCCACCAGAGTTATGTTTAAGAAAGCTAATATGTTATTTTTTTACTGTTTCAAGGCAAGAGACATATTTTATCGTGTTTATTTTTAACAATCACTATTACTTTCCCGTGCACTTTATGTCTCTGTAATAAATATTTTTATATCTTCGAATGATTGATAATCCTAATATTTTGGGCTTAACAGGCTACTATCCTTTATCATGGCAGTTGTATCATACACACAACAACTGAAACATCCTTGTCATTAATAAGCAGTTTATTCGCACGTTTAACGAAAAATGGGTCCCGACAAGCAAAATGGGTTTGGCTTTCTCTTCCAAGCTATTGTGAAAAAAGAACACTGGTTATTTATGTCTTTTATATTCTATTAATAGGACGCGATGAGGTTGTGGTGCAAGGATTATGAGACGGTGTGGCTTGCTGGTAATGCGGGACAATGATGGAGTGTGTGCTACTACTATATGTAAATGCTGGAGACAGTGGCTCAATTCGAACCCAAAGAACAAACCAAAATCATTAACTTTTTGATTTTACTTCACGGGACTCCTTAAACAGAGTCAGAATACCCAAGTAAGTATTAGCCAGCCAACTAACTCTGAAAGAAAAGTTCTGTCTCGTTTCCTCCTCCGATTTAGAAAGTCTCAGTCGACAAGAGCAGTTCCTTTTAGCAGGAACGAAACTCTGGCCAAAATGGGAAGACTTTAAGAAAATGAGTTCTGGGTACTCCAAGGACCCCGCCAGCCCAGTAGTAGATAATAGATGTATGGGAGAAGCAACAATATCAGTAACACAAGAGCCAACACCACCAAAATTTATGAGGACAGAATTTTTGAAGAAAATGCAGTAAAACTAGCGACATAGTTTTATTATTACTGAGAGCGCTAACGCGCTGTAAATTTCCTCTGCCAAGAAGAAGATGAAGGGCTCTGCTGCTGCTGCTGCTGTACTTCTCTAAACAACCCAGCCGACTCAGTGAATCGCCTACTTTCATCTGACTTTAGTTGAATGTGTTCACCGAGAGTATACCCCAATACACACGGTCTTTCTCCCCCACACACGTTCACCCAAGTAACGTGAACACCACACATTACCAAACTGCTTTTTCACGAATAAGTGTGTGTGTACAATTCGGAAGAGACCAAAAGGATGATATGAAGCTACTGGTGATGATGGTGTAGTAAGCAAGAAAACGCGAGAGACGAATGCTGCTGAACATAAAGCAAAAAAAGTATTCTAACTGGAAAACTTTTTTGCAAGCTTTGGGAAAGCAAAGAGTTTTTCGTTCATAGTAATGCTACATATCGTGCCGCTCTGCTGCATAGCTTTCTCTCCACATGGATTGTTTGCTTAGCTCGCTAGCTTTAGTATATGGAAAAAGCATGTCGATTTGACATGACCAAGCCCTTCGTCGGAGAGCGAAGTACTTATGTCTACCAGCTACTACTTGCTTCAATTTTTTACCAACAACAGCAATGCAATGTAAGTTGCTCGAAAGGAGCGCTGGGTTAAAAACAGGATGGGCCAACTTTAGTTTCAACTTACAACATACCAATACAGCGGTACTTTAATATGTTGCTGTACACTATACAGACGAGCAGCAGCAGCAGCAGCAGCAACGCTGCTTTCACTTTCTTGACTATTTTCACAGTCTGTTTTTATTTCGTTTGCTTTTGAATACTTTGTACTTCTTTGGTTGTTAAACAGAGAGGTAGGTCGAAGCCAAGCTATTTTCCAACCTAAACTAACGGGGATATTGAAGAGTGTTGGAACGCAACTCAAGCTCGCATAAGTTGGTTTTCGATCCGTGCATAACACATTTGCAAGCGTGTGTGTATGTTCAGATGAATAGGAACATGTATGTACTTTGAAGGGGTTTGTTTGCACGTAATGTTAGACTCTGGAATGCTATGTAAAGAGCCACTTTGAATTGCATGGGAAATCGAACCGTTTCAAAAGGGACAGCAACTCTTGCAATGCGCGTTTTCATTGTCATGCATTTTTGAAAAGGGAACTACAAAATTGTTTGCTGCTGGAAGTTTAGAAAACATTAATATCCAATTAATATGCTTTGCATATACTAGACTGAAGGAGAAGGAAGTATTGCCTTACTTTACTCACTCCGTTTAGCATATTAAGTTTAGTGGTACTTTTATCGTTAAGTTCATTTTCATCATGAACGCACATGCTTTCGCTGATAGAGCGTAGCTTTCAAATTGGGAGATCGGTCTAAAAAGTTGTGCCTTTGAACTTAATCGGTTTCATTTTGAAAATTCTTTTGATGTATTATTGACAAATATGTGTAATGATTATATTCTACTTTAACAAAGTAGTCGGCTTCAAATTGGAGTGAAAGCAGTAGTCCTAGCGTCTTATAAATAACGAAAAACAATTTCCGCGTGTGCTTTCGCCCCTTTAAAAAGTAATGGCGGTATATGAACTTTCTGGACGAAATGTACAAAATTATCTCGCATTTTTTAAGGGGTAGCACAGCTCAACTATGAGTAACTAACAAAATTTGTAAAAATCTCTATAAAAAGGATTTCCACATTCTCGTAACATTCCTTGGAAGTGACGTTAATGCTATTTTTATTTCATGCTAGACAGGAAAACGATCATTTACGTAATTGTTAGGAATGTGCAGAACGTTTCTCTATTTTTACTGTGTAAATATCGCACGTAACATATAACTTTGGATTACAGGCGACAGGAACACAACAAGGGGGTCTCCAGCTGCAGTTTGCTGTGCGATTTCAAGGCGTCTTTTTCTACAATAATCGATTTAATGCCATTTTTAGAGTTTGGTTAAATGCTTCAAGCTACAAGAAGGTGTTATGAACGTACTTTTAATTACCGGGCTATTCGTTACAACAAACTATTTGTCGCAAGAACGTGTAATGTAGCTAGTAGCTTACTTATTGAAATGTTGGAGCCAAGGAGTATAAATGAATTTGCAGCACGTCAAAACATTTTTATAAACATTGCGTAAAAACTACAATAGATTCCCAATTCCAACCCAACACGTGAATTTGATAGCATACAATCAGTCAGTTCAACAACTAATTATTATTTATTAAAAAATGTGTTGTCTAATTAAAATAAGCAAACTGAACAAAGTCAAACTTCAAATAACAGCATTTTGAAAGGTCTGGCTCCCTCGAATATTTATTGGACATCAGTGATGGAGTTACAACATCAAACAGTCATCGAAACCTCCAACTTATTTTCTATTTGTCCTTAAGATCATTATACCATTGACGCACAAAGTCTTTCTCATGAAAAATATGGTGTATAGTGAACATTATTAAACAAATAAACGTAACATGAAAGGCAAACCAAGTCTCGGAAACTTACTGATAGACTCAAAACACAGCAAAGGAAATGGTGACATTTTGTAAAATGTGTGTATTTCTTCTGAGAACGGCAGCGCTCGTATGATGTTAACAAAAATGTAAGCCAGAAGAAATCAGAAATGATGTAATTTGATCTAGCATGCTGTTTCACATAAGTTGCATTAAACTTGCATGTTTAGCTACGTGACAAAGCATGGAATGGCGAAATGACGATAACGAGACAACACACTCTCTAGTACAACAGATTCTCTCAGAAAGCGTCAGAGAGAAACCCAAAGTTGTGAATAGCTGCTTAGATTTTCGTTGTTACTTTGCACGCCACGTTTTTTATATTTTCAGACCTAAAATCGCCATTTCATTTTCCATTTCGGTACTTCCATTTGGCATGTATATCATAATAATGTATTGTGATTTAGTGGTGGCGTTTGAATACAACCCACTTTATATTTCATCAGAAAAAAATACCACTGTGTGTGCTGTGCATGTGTGTGCATGGCGTAGTCACCACTTTAATGTCCGTTTTGTTACAGAACAAGCCTGTGTGTAAAGCCACGATCGTTTTTTGCGCCAAAAAACACAACTTATTTCTTACAATCAATACTACCCCAAGTGCCTCCATTTTACGTGATGCTGTGTGTGAACTGCTCAGCTTACTTTGAACATTTACCTACTTTATTGCTGTTTTTTAGATTTTCAACATTTTTATCTTTTTGTTGGCTGGGCTCTCTCAAGTCATGAGCGCGTGGTACCCTACTAAGCTACTCAATACTGCATCGACGTGCATGTTCAAGTTTTCACATTTTAACATTCCGTATTATTGATATATAGATGAAACCGAATATGCATGTTCGTTACGGAAAGCGGTTGAAATGAAGGTTGTAAACGTAATATCTACATGCATACAACGTTTTGGCAATCCATTGCGCTATACAAACAATCGCTACAATTTGTACATTGCGCCCTGCACTATTGCCTACCAACATTATAATACACATAATTTTAGAAAGGAAGTTTTATGGAGTTCCCAGTCTTTGTTAATAGCCCACGAAAACCACCCAATAGTGGCTGGAAGCTAGTAAAGGCCACCGCTGTTTATAAAAATACAGTGGAAATATATTTTTTACTTTCACTACTGAGTAGTAGTACCTTAAAGTACCTATTTGAAATGTTCTCCTTTTTAGCATTACAGCTGCCACTAAAAAACTGGATGGTTATTCATCTTTCGACGAAAACAGCAAGATAACATGCAATGAAATACCACAATGGTGAAAGCTCTGGGTCATAAATGCATTTTGAATACAGAAAAAAACACATAAATTCATTCACGCTTAATGTGCCATGTTCGTTTATTCTGCGTCTACTGACACGAAGACCAACCAAGACACAAGAGAATACTTTTTGCATTTTTACTGTTTGCCGCTGCATCATTCATATTAATAGAAAAAGAAAAAAAGTGAGTACACAACTCACTTCTCATCTACTCCCATTCACAACAAACAACACACCGTTAAAGGGCTTTTCTCTGTAGATTCCTGGGCGGTGGTAGTCGTCGTATATTCACGGTTTGCACTAATGTACACACAAGCTATGCCAAACCGATGGGCGGTTGTGTATAGACGTTACGATCATCAAACCATCAACTTCTACGAAGCGGGTAACATTTTATATGTACGAAAACATTTTATTAGGCCTGACACTCCGTCAAGCCTACTTGCTTTGTTTCTATTTTTCTGTCTGCCGCACGTAGGTAGTAGATACAGCACAATAACTAACATGTTTGAACTTTACCAGAATCGCCTTTCACCTTTCTCTGGTCGATATCCTAAAGAAATTCCTCAAATTTGGTGTTTTCAAGAGTTATATTCAGTCTCCATTAGGTAAAAAATTTACAGGACACACCATCTCTTATCGAAACATCAAGTTGACGTACTGTTGAGTTGAACCGTGACTGGTGACTCAAAGATAATTGACAAGCTTAAGTTGTTTTTCTGAAAGTATTATTGTTCGAGAGACTGATATTTTTATTGAACAGTTTAAAATCTCAAGTTGGAAACTTTTGCCATGCCTTTTGCACTTCTTCTTCCTGAAAGTTTTAGTTTATTATATTGTATATCCACCCCCCTTCGTATCAAATACCAAACAAGCAGCAGAAAGGGGAGAGTTTTGAATACAAAGAAACTCGAAAACGAACCAACCGAAAGTTGCTGATGCTGCTGACGCGGATGTTGCCTGAAGGAACATAACACATGAGAGTCTAAAAATGTGGGTGGTGGTAGTAGGAAAACTATTATCACATTGAAAAGTAAACACGTAACATGTACATTACAAAAATATAAAAATTATTACTCTTGTGAAAATGCAGTGCTGAAACATTAAAGTAAAAACAAAACACTTACAACTGAAAGACTACGAAAAAATAATAGAAAAATGGTACACACTAGCAGTAAAACAACAATAACAAGCGCACGGGAATGGAAATTTCAATGAAGGTTAAGTACAACACGCACACAAGCAATAATGTACGATATTTTATTTTTTTATAAGGAAGAATCCCCCATGTTCTCTGTAGATTTTCTCGGATTCTCCGTTTTCACACGACAATCGGGTAGATGAACATTAGCCCAAAAGGGAGTCTAGGAAGTGTATGAGACGGGAAGTTTTTAAATTCAGTTTGGTAGATTTAGACTTTACAGAAACTCGCGAGCGGCGCTTATGTTATACTTCATTTTTGCCTCTAAGGGAAAAGAGTTTTCTTGAAGCAATTTTTGTTTTATATTGAGACTTACGTAATTTTATTGGAAGTGGGAGTCAGGCTGGATTTGTAAATAGTAAATAACGTGTTGTAGTTTTAAACGTACACTTGCAACCGTGCTGACCGGGAGCACCTTCACCGTTCGAAAATGCTGAAGATATTTACGTGGATCTCATGCGATATTTTAAATGAGGGAGAAAGTAAAAAGATGCAATTTATAACTTTTAAAGTATCCGTATCTATCTTTCGTTTGCAGCAGGCAGGGAAATAAAAACTAACGGGATTGGAAAGACTTAGAGAAACGGGAACGAATCGAACAAGCAAGGAACTGAGAGACTCTTTAGAAGAAAATGAAAAACGGGTTAACTTGGATAGATGCTGAGAGACTACATTTCGGTAAGACAAATACTCTTACAGCAGACATGCCTACTATTTTTTATGCTGCATTCATAACCTCAATATTTTCTTCCCATTAAGTTGTTCCTTACTCAACCTGTATTTTGTTTTTCTTTAATACGTAAAAAGCTGGCAGCATTTTTGCAGTAACTGTTTTTAAAACAAAACAACCTTCTGAGATGAGAAGGATGAGCATAGTTCCGTCAGATGAACAAATCCAGTCAGAAAGTCAAGTTGGTATGTACAGAGTAGCAGCGTCGAATGATGTTACAGATGGGAATAGGATTACGGTGTAGCATCTTCGAAAACACAAAACTTTCTCTCATGCAGCAACCATGTATGTGGTGCAATGTACGAATGATTTCTGCAAAACCTTTTTCTTGTGAACCGAGACAGGAAATTCATTCTGATCCCGTATAAAGCGCAATAAAATTGCTTGATGGAATAAAAAATAGGATACATTCTATCAACCATATCATGATATCATTTATGAAGAATACTAAAATTCGAAACAGTTATCCTATCAGTCCAAGCGCAAGTATTGAGCTGGGTTTTCGTTTGAATGGAACGGATGCCGATTGTAATAGAAAAGAATAATAACAACGAACTTTGTCCTCTGCTGAGATAGAAGCCCCACGAAATCATACTATGCTCAACAACAATAATACTACCGGGTAGGCATTTCTTCAATTTGATAATATTTAATCATAGATCAGAATGCAGCCTAAACTTTTGGGGCTGCCCGCTTTTACAGCACATACGCGTCACAACTCAGAACGCTGTCTTTGTCTAGTTTCGCCTAAAACCGTTCACTATTGTACGAAGCTGTTGTTGCGTATATCCGTTTTTGTTCAGAAACTTGTTGTCTCCCAATCGATCTTTTCGTCTCTAAAGGTACTCAACAGTGGAGTGTGTGCGTGTGCTCTAAATGTTATATGAAATGAGTTATATTTTTTATGACTTTACCTTTATTCAGCCATATTTTCATTACGTATTCCTTCTCTTTGAGAGCCTTTTATTTCTTCTGCTGCGACTTATTCAGCTGTTGTGTTGTTTTCTTGTGGAGCGAAATTGTTATATATTCTGTTCTCGATGCGTGGAACAAAAACCGGGAGAAAAGTAGGACAAAAGAGAATATTGCTACCTACACTGCTAACTATAAACCGTGTAGGAGTAGCACACCAAGCCACCGAACCTTCACCGCTACCACCACACAGCTCCTTTCTACAACCACACTTTGGAGTTTTCCCTACCGGTTCGTAGTGAAATACCAAAGGCCAGGGAAAAAAATGGAGCATCAGGGTCTGAACAACAGCTCAGTAGTAGCGTAAACGCTTTTCAAACGACTTGTTTCTTATTTCCAAGGAGGGAGAACTTAGTGCATCAACGTCCATCAGCCTTCATTCATTCAAAGAGAAAGTACTTTGTATTTCCTGTTGTTTGAAACTGAAAACGACGGCGAACGAACGAACTCATTCGATGCGGGAAAATGAAGATTGACAATGTGTGTGTGCATTTATCAACTCACACAACTTGCTATCCTGTTTGCGGCGTCCCGGTTCCACTTTTCCAGTGATCCAAGTTTGCTTTTAGAGAGCGCAATAAAATATCCTACTCTTCCGTAGGGAAGTACACACTTGTTTTTCATACGAGAAAAACTGGCATCGACCTAGATGCCCCCATGCTGAGAAACGGGGAGAAGGAAAGCAATTTTCCGACTTGATACAATAATGTGTGTTGTATTGTGAGAAAAATGATAATAGATAGGTTGATGACACTGAAACTACTCTAGCTGATGTAATTAAGTATCTACACGGCAGGCGAGTTTTCTGGCTAGAATTTTCAGGGGAATTCTTAATGAAGTTCTTCAACAAATTAAGTTCTTTTTTTGCTAATTGATTAAAAGCAGTGTTTATGGCGTTAAACAATTACGGTAATTGGATGTAAATGTTGCTATTATAAGGTAAATTTTGCCCAACCAAACACAACACTTTAGGTGGAATGGAACGGTGCACACCGACACAAAAAATATTGACATTTTGTGGCAACCGTGTGTACTCCCACACACTTATCGTCTTCTTCGTCATCAGCATGACTTGACGTTCATGAATCATGAATGAACATAATTATTTTAAAGCCACATGGGAATATAAATACTATGAACTGAAATTATTTCGTCCTGCTTGCGATTTGGTTTAGAAGGGAAACTTTTGTTGTTATCAACAAAAAAGTTTTTCTATGTGTTTAACGAACCGCGTAGCCTGATTCTGGTAATCGTACAGGACAATCTGGTTCGTGTACTTGGTGCATTATGTAAACTTTTGAATGCGTGCAACACAAAACTGAATATATACAAACGAAATGGTATTTAAAATAGCAGGCTTCTAAAAAGTACGTAAAGAATTACGTCAACCTTTTTTTACAGTCTTTCTCATTCAAGCATATGCAACCTTGAGGAAATAATATAGAGTGAAAGCTTTAATTTACCCGAAAAGTTCCTAGCGTGTCTCTTTTACTATTACTGCTACACTACACTAGATTCAACTCCCATTCAATAATAAACTTTTAACAAAATTTTTCTCATTCTACTTTCACCCTTTTCAAATGGCCAATGTTTGCACAATGTCTGCGAAAAAAAATATTGTGAAGTAATGCAACCCATCCTTTCTTTCACAGTTTGTTGGTTCGTTTCTGGATAAACCGTTACGAGCTTTTATTGTTTTGGATTCATCTTCTGTAATGAGATGGTCTGCAGCAGTTGTTTTCGGCATTTCGGTTATTGGCGTGTAGCTAGTTCAAGAGACGAAGAGCTAGTTTTGTCTGCCAAAGCACGAATTGGAAGTATTCGAGGGAAATGCCATAGAACATAATTGGCTGAGCCACATTAAACGAGTCAATGGAAGTAACAACGAACTGAACCGACTGCATGAGCCTGTAATTATTAGAGTACTTACTGGGCCAATTTCTCTAACCCCTACGCAATTTCTTCTTAATGCTTTCTTCGTCGATTACCAAAATTGTTGTTCCACATGCTGTTGACGCCCTCAGAAATATTCTGGTGTATCACCTTCTGTAAATTTAGAGACAACCCAAACCTTGGCATTTTCATTAAAAGTTATGCCTATAAAAATCTTGATTTTAATTACGAGTAAACGAGCAAATTTGGAAATTCCAACTAAGCTACAGCTTAAATAGCTACATAGGAGGAAATTTAGAAATGTAATTGCAGTCGGGTCAAATGATCTGGTAAAACTTGGTATTTTCTTAGCACGAATACGCTATTTGAAATATTTTTACGCAGTAGCGGTACATACTACGGCAAACTGTGAAATTTTGCGCCACTACTCACATTAAATAAATCTGGCTTAAAAGCTTTATATTTATGTACATGCTTACGTGTGACACATAATGACAAAGTATCATCAAATAGTATGTTACGATTCGTTTACAGAGAAAGCAAAGATTAAATATGATTCACATGTGTTCAGCAATGTTCCCAGTACCAACCTTCCGCTCTTTTGCTGTTCATTAGTTTATCCAAGGCCCTTTCAATATGAACTTTCACATTTATTCAGTATATTTTTCAACAGCTGGAACATTTGCACAAAAAATATCAAGCTAAACATGACACGAAACATGGAATTTGTAATTAATTTCGTATGATTCATCTTTCCTTGATCAATAATGCTACGACTTCTATAAAAATACAAAACGTAGAGAAATATATGTGTAAAATTACTTTTCTATTTTTTGTGGATTAGTATTAGTAGAAAAGAAAGCAGGGAAAGCTTATTACTTAATATATGTTTGTTCTACTAATGTAATCGGGTGCATTTCACCCTGTACGAGACATTCTGAAGTCTTGAATAAATTTTTTGACTAAATCTAAACAAATACGACTTGATTAATATGTGTGTCTGCCGGAATAAGTAAACACATTTTTACGCTTTTGGTATTCCAATTTCAGTAATAGTACAATATATGTACATCAGCGTACTCCTAAAAGAATGATGCTGCCTGTCTGTTCCTTGAGCACTAGTTATGAAACATGCTTAAACAAAAATTAATGCATTCATCCGTAGTTGCTTTCGTAAGGTTAGATCCGGGCGAATTTTTGTTTGCTGTTAGATAATTTGCATTTACTACTCTTAACCTCTCAGAAACTCAACCAGATGTAAATCAAGGTTTAACCGTTGTAGACGATGCTTTCTCGCGTGTATGTGTATGAACGACTTACATGAAAATGTAAATGCCACTCCCCAGTAGTAGTGTCTCCAGGCTCTAAAGCAGACAGTGAAATATTCGGCAGGTCTTCGCAAGGCTCAACTTTGAGCAGCGTTATTTACATTTTACATTATTGCTCTTTTGCCATTTTTGAAAAAGCACCTCCCATTCAGTTGCACTCATCCTGTACCAGCGAATATCTCTTCCAAGAACGCACATAATGTAAGTGTATGGATATGTGGCCAAGAAAATGTGTGCACGTTACGTTAGGTTTTAGCTTTTTAGCCTTGATGGAGGAAAAAGGGGAAAAAAGAAATTGACAAAAGCAACAGAAGTGATAACATGTTGCTTACTTTCTCTATTCTATTCTCTAGAACAGCTTCTTCAGAACTACTTGCTCAACAGAAGCTCTTTTATTTGTATCATGAGAGAAAACAGAGGCAGTGGCTAAACCTGCTAAACACAATTGCATCGTCAGACAGCAAAGGTATGGATCGCTAGCTATCCAATGTTTATCCTATAAGACAATACCAGGATTCTTAAGTTCTCAGCCATACGGAAACACCAAGTCCTGTTCAACTTTGTTTAGTCCACGGCATTTCTTACTTTTTGCTCTACGGATAAAACTTGCCTTCATCATCGTCCTTTTTCTTATCTTTCCACGCGCTCTATTCCACGTTTACCTTTTTCCAACAAAGTAAAAGCAGCTACAGCTTCCACTTTTTCTTTCATGTTCTTATTCCAATATACTTTATATTTTCCTTGTGTGTGCCAGTTGTTCAGTGTGTTGTGGAAGCATTACGCAAGTATACATATAAATACAATGGTATTGTGAAGCCATGTGGAGTAGTACTACAATAGATGTACAAGTAGAGACTACGAGACCTGTCGAGAGAAGAAAAAAACAGGGAGAAAACGAGAATAGACAAGGCGGTTGTGTGATGCATACAATTCCAAGAATTGGGTGTACTCTTTGGCTTCATTTTGCTTCCCATTTTTGTGAGTAGGCACTGTATCGCCCAAAAAATGTAGCTAGCGACATTACGATAGACATTATTGCGAAATCCTCTACTTTTGCATTATTTTTTCACTTCTTATGAGCCGCAACCGCAGTAGGATCAGCATTTATGAATTCACAGCATTTCATGTTACACGTTGTCCATGTTGCAAAGAACATCCTTATTGGTTAAATACGTCATCATTGTTTATATTTGCAAGAAATAAACAGGCCCAAAAATAGAAATAATAATATGCTAAGTAATAAGCTGCTGGTCAATTGTTCATTCCTTGAACATACAAAAGATTATGTTAAAAGTCGGTCTATTAGTTTTGGAATACATAAATATATATTGTATACATTTTAGTGGATTTTTCTCTTGCTAAAATGTAGTTTTCTTTAGAAGTTTTCACAGGAACACGTATCAGAAGCACGTTTCCTGTTATATGCGAATCTCATAAACACCTACTTTTTACTGTAATTCATTCTTGTAAGGACCTAACTACTTTGTGGCGTGAAATTTACGTCAAACTCACTCACTCACGTAAGCGTTTGAAGTGCGCTATAAATTACATAATTAGACGTACAGGGTTGATCAGAGTCTGTATATAATATTTCAAATTAAATCATGCACCGATTTGTGGTATGAAAGGACCCAGCAGCGCAGTAATATAACTGGTATATGTAACAGTCAATTTTATTCCGTAAACTTCTACATGTCTTTATGTTTAGGATGGTGCAAGAAGGTAAACAATATAGATGTGAGTTTATAAATGTTGATCATACTGTATTACCCAAAGGCACAGCAACCCGCTGAAAGTATACCTACCTTTGTATGCACCCACAGTAAACTGTGAACTAGTGTAAACACTTTGACTTGGGCCGTTACGGTAAAAATAATAGTCGAAATGTAATGCTTTATAACAAGACTAGTCTGTTCAAAAAAGGTTTACAACAAGTTCACCGCATCACCCTTATTCTAGAAAGCTTTCTCTCCAACCAACCATATTCAATACTATGAAAAAGGAAGAAAATGCAGTCTCAGCGTCACTTTCACGAGCAGTTGCTGCTGTTAGAGAAAGCGCATGGCATGAGTAGGAAAATGTTGTATAATTTAATACGCGTTACACTTACATCGTTATAAAGGGGTACATATTTTATTATTCCTTATATATCAGCGCATTGATATTTTTCAAGCTTTAGAGTAGAAATATAATGATATGTGCTTACTTTGTGTTGGCTCACTAAAAATGGGAAAAAAATATGTGCATTTTATACTTTTTTCCACCTATTCGCTATTCGGCTGTTGGACAAAGTATACGTATGGCTATACTTTGGGATCATTATGAATGAATGCCTTTTTAACATTTGTTCTTGTTTAAAAGTCTGTGAGACCAACGAACGTCGGCGTAGCAGACTATAGA